>CM031241.1:623690170-623801661 GCA_018340775.1 Taxus wallichiana var. yunnanensis | reverse complement strand
TACTTACTCGGCTTTTGAGATCATCTCAAGTGTCTGGCTGTGTGTGCGCCGCGGTTTGAAAGTCGAGGGATGAGAAGTAGGCCATGCATGAGGCTTAGTTTTGCCTCTGCAGCCTTGAAAGGTTAAAATCTCAAGGTAGCATGACAGAAATAGAAGGATGTTAAAGTTGTTTGAGTGAAGAGAGTAGAGACGGTTCATTAGGGAGTAACTTAGTTTTGCCTGATAACAAAGATTAAAACATGAAATGGCACTATGACCCAATAAAGAAAAGTCAAAGCTTGCTCATGTCGATAAGCGGAGTGCGGACTCTCGGGGAAATTTGGAAAATTTTCCTTTTAGGAAAAGAAGTTAAAAGTAAAGAGGAAGCCTCCGGTTTTGATGGGACCCACATTGGGACACATGGGCCAGCCCATTTTTCAAAAGTGAAGTTACTGAGAGAAAATTTAGAAAGTTTTCCCTTTCCCGAAAAGAGGTGAGATGGCAGCACTTGGCCGAGGTTCCTTTGGGGCCCACCTTAGAGACACATGTCGGCTCATTTCTCCGCATGGAGTGCGGAGCAAAATGTGAAAATTTACATTTTCCAAAGTTGTAAATAGGAAAAAAGGAACCCATGAACACACAAAACTAAAATGGATCTCCCACGTGGATGGTCAAATTCAAAATAGAAATCAGCAGCATGTATGTGTCTTTGATATCGACTTTTTCCATTTTCACCTCGAGGAGCTCCCGAGGATGCATATTCTTTGGTTTTTTTAATCATTTCTTGGAGTCTCTTAGCACGCCTAAATGAAAGAGAACATTAATTTGGCCTCTCCTGGTTTACAAAGTGGGAAAGGCCCATGTACACTTACTCCCACCATTAATATGCAATCTAACCCAGTCGGATTATCGAAGCCCGACTTTACTTTCCTTGGCATGCGAACCCACTTTGTTAGTACCTGGGGTTTGGTGAGAAAAATCTGAGGACATATTCTACCGTATTAAGGTGAGATCTTGACCTTTGCAGTTCACCTGATCTTCCATTTCTTCTTCCTAGGCACTGCAAAGAGCCATATTTGAAAAATAGGAGGTGGAAGTGGTTTCGGGCAAGTAAGGAGAGTGATTTGCTAGGGGAAGGAGTTAAATCTTTGGATATTTTGAAGAGATGCCCCCTCAGCACTAAATCTAAATTTTTGCAGATCAGTTCTCAGGAATTACGATGCTGTGATAATGCCATGCAAGTGACCGTGGCACTCAATGTGTGATTTTTTTGGGGAAAAGGTTACATTGCAGTAAATGTTATAAATGGTACAGAATTTTCCCTTTGTCTGAAAGGTTGGAAGGTGAAAGCCTGTGGACTACGATTTTCCTAATAGAAAAGGTCGATAGAGACCATCCTTTTTAAAAGCTAACGTAGAAACATGTATATCTCTTTTTGTACCGAATTTGATCATATGCAGGTGGTTGTGATTGTCACGATACATTGATAAGCTCGAAGCTGATTGTTCTGGAGAACTTTCCCTCTTGCTAAATTTAATCAAACTTGAGTTATTCTGTGGATCTCATGTAAATGTGTGTTTTATACAGAATGTATGCAAAATAATTTTTCTTGTTCTTGTTCTTTTTGATCTTGTATCAAAATTTGTCTACCGATCACACAGTCTCAATCAACGCCCATGTAGTTTTAGTGGCATCTGCACTTTCATTTCTCGAGAAGAGCTTTCATCACGGGAGTGAAATAAACAATTTAAAATCACTTTTCTCTCATCCTCCCAAGGCAGATTGTTCAGAAGCCTTTCAGTGTACCCTCGGCGTGATTGGCCTCGGATCTTGATGTTTTGTTAGGTTTTCCCAAACTCGAAGCCTTCATGTTATAATCTCATAGATTGTATGAAATAGTGATAATACTGGCCTTCATTGAAGCACAATATTTTTAAGTTAAAGGAAGCGTTTAGCCATTTCTCTGTGGCATTGTTGGTTTAGTCCTCTGATTTTGCAAAGTCTCAAAGATTTGGTATAATCAAATTTATCCTACTTCACCTCCACACCAAAAATTCATTCAAAAGCAATTTATCATACCCATACTACACCTATTTGTCATGGTATGCATACAAATGCATAATTTTTACTACCCCAGAAACATGTAGAGAAGGCAGTCGAGATTCCAAATGTCTTTAAGTAGCTTCGAACCTTGCACTGACCAGAATATCTCCATCTATCTAGAGTGGCATGACTCATGAGAGTTAGATTTTTTTTGATTGATCATATTTTCTTCAAGGTCTCCTTAACGAACTTGATGGTAGGAAGGATATCTCCATCTCCTCCATAAACACAAGATATAAAAAGGTTCTCTTACCCCGGTTTGAAAAGGCACAACCTAAAATAGTGAGGATATATCAAATCCTCTTAAGGTGTTACCCACTCCTTTTCAAATCTTTTTGAAAAGTCTTTAAAGGTCGGATAGGATTTGCTTCCAGCACATTTCAAAATGACATACATAACTATCTCAAGTCTACCCTCTCGAGCATCTGCTCCAAATCCGCCCATGATGCTTGCTTGGCCTTAGAAGGAGATTAAATTTGCATACCAACACGCTTTCCCGCGCCATTGGCTTTGGGACTTATTTGAGTTTAAGACTATTTGCTCATTCACCGCCAATTCATATCTATTTAGCCTTACGTTAACAATGCTTCGAAAGCGCATTTCTTTGCCGGGACATTGTGAGTCACCGATCCATACGCAAAACCCTAGTAAACACTTCTTATGTACTCCAAGTGTTGTGTGTAATTCTTTCAGCTCCCATACCTAAATGTGTACTAGCTTTCATTGATAAATACGAGTGAAGAAAGTTTAGAATCTTCCCATTTCAGCTTTAGTGTTGATGAGACATTTGATGAGATCATATTTAGTACATTTGCACAACTAAGGTGGAAATCCTTAGTGGAAACTCCCTGCTGATGTGATTCTTAATGAATACCAAGAAAATCTTAACCTCCTCACAGAGTAAGATTTTTACTACACTCACGAAAGATAGAAGGAAGAAGGTCTTCTTTGCTAGGGATCCTACTAGGACATTGTTTCCAAAGCTAGGGAAAGCAAAGTCGAAGGAAGAAAAGCCCGAGATATATTGAGATCGGCAAGAAAAGGGATCTCCATTGATGAAAGTGATCAGCCCATTATTGAGACTGCAATTCAAGTGCTTCTTCGAATCGGGTAGCCTCTTTGTGGAATTGAATTCTCAAATTGAGAGGGTCCTTCATTTGATTTTGAAAGGTTTGCTTCTCATTACCCGAACTCCTGTCTTTTCATAAGTTGATAGGGGATTTCAAGAAGAAACAAGAACTTTAGGATATCCATTTTGAAAGTTATACTCCCGTGTGTTTGAAAGGCCCTCTCGCTCCTTATCGCTTTATGTCACTCCTCCAAGGCCACCTCCTCGAAAACAACATGGCCCCTGCCCCACCACCCGTGACCCCCTTTGTTGTAAACACCCTTGGTCCCATAAATTTTGTAGGGATGGTTGGTTATCCAAATGTAGTTCCCGGATGTAAGAAACAGATTACCAAAGTTCCAAGGAAATAATGCCATAACGGTGATCAACATCTAAAGCTTTTATCAATATGATGGAAGAATTTGAGATTGAACATGAAGATGTATATATCAAACTGTTTATCCATACTTTGGAAGAAGATGTCAAGGACTGGTACAAAGCTTTGCTAGATAATTCCATAGATTCCTGGACCAAGATGAATAATGCATTTAGATTGTAGTATGGTGACAAAACTAACCCTAGATTTCTTCTGTCAGAATTTGAAAACATCAAGAAGAATCCTAATGAGTTAGTACAAGATTTCTCCACAAGGTTTAATAAGAGCTTCAGGAGATTTCCTGTTAGGATAAGGCCTTGTGATGAATCATGTTTGATCAAACATTCGAGATGCATTTGATAAAAATGTTGCTTACTACTTGAGGGACAAAACCCTACTAATTTGAGGTAGGCATTCACCATGGCTCTGCAAATTGAAAAAAAAACATCAAGGCAATTGGAAAGCCTCCAAAAGAGAGGGTGTAAAATAATTAACTTGAAAATTCTCAAACAAGTAAGGTTGCTGAGGATTTGGAGGAAGTTGTGAAAAATTTGGCAAGGATGTCAAAGAAATTTCCTACAAACTAGCCCTGAGAAGAAAGGAATTGGGCAAAGCTCACAAATTCAAATACAAGTGCAAGGCCAAGACAGGTTCACAAATCACAAATATCTGATGATAAAGGCAAAGGACTCATTGGATTTGGAAATAAAGCAGATCCAGGCTGGGTAAAAGAATCGAGCAGTTTTTGATCCTTTTGTAGCTAGAGTTGTTGTTGTGGAGGAGACAAATGTTATTGATTCATGTGATAGATGTTTCATGCCCAATGCTCCAAGTGAGGAAGATTAGCGGAAGAAGAAGAAGAAGAAGATGACAATGATGATGATGTTTGCATGATAGGTTTGGTCCACAAGCTCACAACAAGGGCAACTTCAACTAAGGTGATAAGTGCCAGCGCTTCCACTTAGGATAGCTATTCTTCCCCTCATATATTAGAAGTATATATTGTACAAGCTTTTGAATTGACCAATAATGATTTTGAATATCTAAGGGCTTTAATGATAAAGAAGTATGATGGAGGCATCCCATCCGAGGAGGACATGTAATTGTTGATGAATGTTGTTGTGCCTCAAGAAAATGAACATAACACAAGAAGTAGGGTTGTCGAAGGGGCAAAGGTGCCTCGTGCCAAGCCAAAAGCTCCATTACCCATAACAATATACCTAAAGGCTCCTAAGAAATATGCATCCCAGTCGAGGGCCTTGTTGTCCCAAACAAAATCATACCCCTCCTCATGCCCAAGTCATGTAAAAATCTTCAGTGCCATCTAATGAGTGTGCCAACCTTACTTCCAATGTTGGCTTGCCAGTCATCCTTCCTTATGATATTTCCTAGGTCTTGAGTCGGATCAAGATCTCTAGCCCAATTGTTGAGTTGCTTAGGATCCCTGAGGCACAAGAAGAGGGCATTGGAGTATTTTGGATTGAAGGACAAGAAGAATTTCCTAGTAGAAATGTGAATATTGTGGAGATTCCTCCACTCATTGAAAGAATTAGAGACACCACCATCATCGGTTAAGAGCTAAATGAGCCACTTGAGGTCTATTTGGGGACATCCTTGGTAGATTCTCATCCGAATGTGGATCCATTCTTCACCACTCGATCATTAAGGATAGATTGTTGCACTGTTGTATGTTTGACTCGGGGGCATGTATGCAATGTTATGCCTTTGGAAGTCATGAATGAACCGAACATCAAAGTAACATAAGCATATGGGAAGTGTGCTTTCTGCTATGGAATCTAGAGAAGTGCCGGTGGTGGGATGTGTGAAGGGTGCGGTGGTATAGCTTACGGCTATCCACAGAAGGAATTTGAAGTTTGATGTAAGTTATTGTTGATTTCCTATCCAAGTGGGGTATGTTGTTATCTAGAAAGTGGGCTGCAAGTGTTGGTGGATTGTTCAAATGGACATATCCTATGCTCATGAAATTCCAATTGATGGTGGTCTTGTCAAGTTGTATGGGGAAAAGAAGATGTTACATCTTATTGAAGATCCCAACAATGCATCCTGGCTGAAGTATTGTACATAAGTGTTGATGCTTAAAGCTAACTTTGTGGGATTTGTCGATGGAAAGGAGCACAAGATTGAAGAATGCAATTCTCTTGAGAAAGGTGCTCTCCTTTGACTTTATTGTTTTATGGAGCTTGCTCCAAGTTCCAGAATAGTGCTTTCGGTGTTGTTCTGATCTCCCCAAGTCAGGAAGAGTTTTTCTTTTCCTTCAAACTCAACTTTGAATGTACTAATAACATTGTTGAGTATGAGGCATTATTGTTAGGTATGAGGATTGCTTGGAAGTATGGTGTTAAAGACATCATTGTCAAGGGAGATTCATAATTAATTGTAAAGCAAGTCAGAAAATTGTATGCCACAAAGAATCAGTGAATGAAACAATACAAGCATGCAGTTTGGGATTTCATTGAGATGTTTGTTTCATTCAACATTGTGCATCATGACAAGAAGTTCAATGATATGGCAGACATGCTTGTTGTGTTGGGATCTCGGTTTAATAATTGTGCAATGTCCCCATATTGCGAGTATGATGTTGAAGTGCTAACTGAACCATCCGTGCTCCTCATAATATTAAGCATTGGTAGTTTTTGATGATGATGATGCTCGAGGTCATAAGATTTCTGTGCCAGAAAAAGGAGAGTTTGTTGATCAAAATATTGATTGGGAGCCAATGGTGTGCATGGCGAAATTAAATATACCTTGTTTGTTAAATGCATCATCCAACTAAAGACTAATACCATTCCTAAAGGGTTGGTTGCTCTTGATTCCAATTTTATCATGCTTTGATCACATTATTAACAGATGCATGGTAGCCTCAAGAGATATTGAGGAGCATGACTTGTACAACGGAGAAACCAAGAAAGATATGGTTGGGAAGCAGTCTTAGCAAGGAGGAAAAATAGTCTTATATCCAATTCTTGAGAAAGTATCAATATTGCATGGCTTGGACTTATTCTCGAGTGAAGGCATACATAGAGGATTTGTTTCAACATGAGATTCCCTTGAATCCAATGCAAAACCATTCAGGCAGAAACAGAGGCCAATCAATCTACTCCTATCTCTTAAGATGTAAGAGGAAATGAAGAAACTGAGGGATGGAGGGATTATTCAACCCACAAGGTATTCTTCTTGGGTTGCAAACCTAATACTAGTCAGAAAGAAGAATGGTGACATCAGGGTATGTTGATTTCATGAATCAGAATAGAGCATCAATGAAGGATAATAATCCTTTGCCAAACTTAGAAAACATGTAGTGCAGTGGTGGTGGTTACGAGTTACTTTCTACCCTGGCCGGTTTCTCTGGTTATAACTAAGTTGTGGTAAAGGAATTAGAAAGAATTAAAACCACCTTTACCACTCCTTGGGGGACTTATGTATATGTCAGGATGCCCTTTGGTCTGATGAATGTTGGAGCAACCTTTCAAAGAGCTATGGATATTTTTTTTCTAGTTACATCAATGATTTTATTGTTATCTACCAAGATGATGTAACGATGTTCTCTAGAAAGAGAAGTGATCACTTGCTGCACTTGGAGAAAATGATGATAATATGTAGAGAATATGACATTTCACTCAATCCAAAGAAGTTCCATTTTGGAGTGCAGAAGGAAAAATTACTTAGTCACATTGTGTCATGAGAGGGGGTGATGATTGATCCGAGAAGGGTAGAGGCCATCGTTAAGGTTCCAATCCCAAGAACCAAGAAAGGAATTTAGTCCTTCTTTGGGTAGATAAACTTCATGAAGATTTATATCAAACTTTCTTTGAGTTGACCATTCCAATCACTTCCATGTTAAAGAAGGACCAGGTCATCAAGTGGGAGGAGGTGACATCCAAGCTTTCAATGGATTAAAGAGGAATTGAAGCATGCACTGCTTCTAGCAGGCTCAGTTATAAGAATCCCTTTTAAGCTGTTCTCATTTGCTTCGAGAACATTATTGCTTCTGTTTGCTTTGAAAAGGATGATGACGGGGCTAAGAGGCCAATTGCCTTTATTAGTATAGCATTACGGGGGCTGAGCTAAAATACACTATTATGGAGAAACAAGTATTTTCCTTGGTAAAAGAAAAAAAAGGTTTTCATGCCTTAAATTTTGAGTTCTAAGATTTTTGCTTATGTTCCCCACACCATGGTGAAAGACATCTTATCGAGATGGAAGTCTCAAGCAAAATATGCGAGATGGGTGAACAAGTTGCAAGAATATGACATGGATATCCAAACCATGAAGGCTGGTGAGAGTTTGGGCTTGGCTAAACATGGCTAAGAGAAACTTAAACTATTGATGTAAATGAGGTAAAAGAAGGTAGGATAGATGTTTTTTGAAAAATTGATGAGTTAAGAGTGGTACAAAGGTGTAATTTTTTATCTCAGGACATATGAAGCGCCTGAGTATTTAAGTAAGAACCACAAAAGAGCCCTTAAGTTGGCTTCCCGAAATATGTCATTACGATTATGGGTCAGCTTGGAAGAACCACAGGGAGTTCTCTTAAGGTGCATTCTGAAGATGAAGCCCCCAAGATAATTGCTGATCTCCATGGAGGAGTTTGTGGGGGAAACTTTGCTAGAAGATTCACAACACACAAGATCTTAAGGGCTGGTTATTGGTGGCCAACTCTCTTCAAAGATGCAACTCTTTTGGTTAGAAGATGTGAGAATTGCCAAAGTGTTTCTTTGGAAGACCGAAAGCTTGTGGCTCCCCTTCCTTTGCAGCTGTATCAATCAAGCTTCGTTCAAGCAATGGGGAATGAATTTCATTGGTGAGATTTCAGACCCTTCAACTTCTAGCCATAAGTGGATTCTTGTAACCACATATTACTTCACCAAGCGGGTGGAGGCAATCCCCACCAAAAGAGAAACACACCAAATTGTCATGGATTTTTTGTTGAACCATATCATTTGCAGGTTTGGGGTGCTCAGTCAAGATTGTTGCTGATAATGCCATGAGCTTTAGAGCTAAACCTTTGGTGGCAATGTGTAAAGAATATGGGATCAACTTGACATATACATCTAATTACGATCCCAAGAAATGGACAAGTTGAGTCCATTAATAAAAATTTCTTGAAGATTATCGAAGAACCTTGGAGTAACAAGAGAAAATGGGGTGAGCGATTGAAGTTTGTTGTCAAGGCAGACATTTGTCAAAAGAGCCATTGAAAGAGTCCATTTGAGCTAGTGTATGGAACTCGAGCCCTTATGCCCATGCATGTAATTATCCTCATATCATTTCATGCAATGACAATTGGAAGATCAAAGGTAAGCCCATATGATGCCCATTAACCGTGATTGTTGAACTTGATGAAGAAAGGGGCATCCCACCAAAGGAATGTAAATTTTAGAGAAGAGCTAAGAGTTGTGCGATAAGAAGGTCACCCCAAGAGCTTTCAATGTTGGAGATCTCATGTTGTTATGGGATAGCAGGCGTGAAGATAAGAAGGAAGCATGGAAAATTTGATGCTTTATGGATGGGCCCTTACTCCATTGATATTAGAATTGGTGAACATACCTTCTTCTGAAAGACTTAGATGGGGAATTGCTCAAATTTCTTGTTAATGGAAGGCATTTGGAACATTTCTTGGATGGATTCCCCGAGGATCGGGGTGAACATTATTTGTACAGTGTATAGTTTGTTGGTTTGTTTTCTGTCTTTCGTGTTCTTGTTCGTTACTGCCTCCACGGTGGCTTTTTTTCCGTTTCTCTATTCGTTTTGGGGATGGTCCTAGTTTTGTGATCTCAGGTGACTCCTTTTCCCAATGGATATTTTGACACTTGGTCTACCTTTTTTCTTGTGGTACTCACAGGGAGTGCCCATCCCAGTCAGAGCCGATGTTGGTGCTCATATTTGTCTCGCCCCATTTGCCATTATTTTCCTCTTATCTGCGTGTTGTGAAACGTTTTATCTCTCGATGTGGATGTTATAAAGCTTCTACCTCCATTAGAAATGCTTCAAGTTGTTTTCAAAATCCATTGTCATGTCCCTCCTTGAAGAAGTCTCCGAGTTTGCCCTGTTTTTGCCCTAATTTCTTCAAAATCTGCGGGCTCTGCCATTTTCTTATTTTTCCTCGACCATGGAAGCTCGAGAATGGTTGATTTATATTTGTATGCCTTTGAAAATCCAAATCCATGGTCGAAAAGATGCTTGGAATCATGATTCACTTGTTTTTGTTTCAAAAAAATTTCATCCTTAGCAAAAATCGGTTCTAGGCGTGAATGGTGATTTTTGTATTTTTGACTGCCTAATGGGTGTCTTTCTCACAAAGTTTTCCTCAACATTCGACAGATCATGTGGCTTCTTTTGGTTTGTCAGGGGATGGCGGACAAATGCTTTAACTTATCACTTTTTGCTTTTTTGGCAAAAAGGCAAATTTATCCCGAGTAGCTCGCTCAAATCGATTGGTTCTTTTGGTGCTTATGTGGCTTCTTCTAATTGGATGGAGCGCGGTGGGGAAAAGTCTCACTTTGACCCCGAGGAGGGCACGTGGCAAAGTTATTGGCGAGTTGCAGGCCTTCGGAGGTAATTTGGATGTTTGCCTTTTTGGAAAAATGGAGTAAAGTCTAAAATGGAAGCGCCCCCACCAAATCGGTTTGAAGCCTTAAGTATTTTGAAGTTGTGCCATGGTGACACGTGGAGATCTCCACTAGGTCTTATTTCCTTATAATTTTCAGCAACTTCTTAAAGGGCCCGAGACACATGGTGAGCCCGCACTCATTCAAAGTCTCAAATTTTGGGGATCATCTCAAGATGCACCGTAGTGACACATGGCAAGTTTGAAAAGTCAAAGGGGCGGGGAAGCGGACCATCGGAGGAAACTTGGATTTTTTCCTCTTGACATCAAAAGGATTAAAATCTCAAAATGGCCCACAAGCCCGACAAGAAGGTGGTCAAAGTTTGTTTCAAGTCAAAGGGGCGGGGAGGCGGACCATCGGGGGTAACTTGGATTTTTTGCCCCCTGATATTCAAAAGATTAAAACATCAAAATGGCCTACAAGCCCGATAAAGGAAAATTCAAAGCTTGCTCATGTCAATGGTGGAGGTGCGGACTCTTTGGGGAAATTTGGAAAAATTTCCTTTTAGGAAAAAAGAAGTTAAAAGTAAAAAGGAAGCATGGTTCTAATGGGACCCACATTGGGACACGTGTCAGGCCCATTTTCAAAGGCAGAGCTGTGGGGAAAATTTGGAAAATTTTCCCTTTTCCAAAAAGAGGTGAAATGGCAGAAATTTGGCCATGGTTCCTTTGGGGCCCACCTTAGGACACATGTTAGGCTCATTTCTCCAAAGTGGAGGTGTGGAGCAAAATGTGAAAATTTTACATTTTTCCAAAAGTTGTAAAAGGAAAAAGGGAACCCAGGCTCGCTTTAAAATGGATCTCCCACGTGGACGGTCCAAATTCAAAATAGAAATCGATGGCGAGATGGATCTTTGTATCTGATTTTTCCACCATTTTCACTCGAGCTCTGAGGGATGTGTATTCTTTTGGTTTTTTATCATTTCTTGGAGTCTTCTACACACCAAATGAAGAGGAACATTAATCGCCTCCTCGTTTGGTGGGAAGGCACTGTAAATGTCTCCCATCATTAATATGAAATCTGATTGTCGGATTCGGCCCAATTTTTCTTTCCTTGGCATGCAAACGACCTATTAGTGATCGGGGTTTGGTGAGAAAAATCCAGGGACTTCTTCTACCATTAAGGTGAGATCTGACCTTTAGGCTCGATATGATCTTCCATTTCTTCTTCCCAAGCACGCAAAGAGCTAGATTTGACATAATAAGGGGCGGAAGTGGTTGAATAAGGGGAGAGTGATTTGCTAGAGGAAGGAGTTAAATCTGCAGATTTTGAAGAGATCTACCCCCCTAGCACTCAGCGACTTTTGCAGATCTGATTCTGGGAATCATGATCGTGATCATGGCAAGCATTGGTGGCACTCAATGTCTGGATTTTTGGGGGGAAAAGGCTTCGCTAAAAATGTTATAAATGGCACAAATTTATCGTGCAAAGGTTGGAAGGTGAAGGGTCAGGACTGATTTTCCTAATAGAAAAGGCTTGATAGAGCCCATCCTTTTGAGAAGGCTGATTGAGAAACATGTATATCTCTTTTGTATTGAATTTGATCATGTCAAGGTGGTTGCGAGTGTACAGCCATTGAAAAGCTCTGAGATTGTTCTAGGAACTTTCCCCTACTTGATAAATTTAATCAAAATTGAGTTATTCTGTGTGGATCTCATGCAAAATGTGTGGTTTTATACAGATATGTCACGTAAATAGTTTTCTTGTTCTATTACAATCTTGTATCAAAATCTGTCTCAATCACATAGGTTTCAATCCTTGTGATAGTTCAGTGGCATTTGCACTTTTATTTCTCAGAAGAGCTTTCATCTGGGAGTGAAATAAATGATTTAAAATCACTTTTCTCTCATCTATTGAGATTGTCTATAAGCCTCTGGGTGTACCTCAAGCATGATTGGCCTCAGATCTTGATGTTTTGTTGGGTTTTCTAACTCGAGCCTTCATGTTAGAATCTCATAGATTGTATGAAAAAGTGCTAATTTGGGCCTCCATTGAAGCACATATTCTAGTTAAAGAAACATTTTAGTTGCTTTGTGGCATTTTGTTGGTTTAGTTTTCCATTTTGCAAAAGTTCTCAAAGATTTGGTATAATCAACTTTATCTTGCTTCACCTCCCACCAAAATTCATTCAAAAAAATTAATCATACCCATACTACCCCTATTTGTCATGTATGCATACAAATGCATAATTTTTACTACCAAAACATGCAGAAACAATCAAGATTCCAAATGTCTTTAGTAGCCTGAACCTTGCCTAGAAAATATCTCCACTATTTAGAGTGGCAACTCGTGATAGTTAGATTTTGTTGCATTGATCATATTTTCTTCAAGGTCTCCTTAACAACTTCATTGGGAAGGATATCTCCATCTCCTCCATAAACAACATGCTACTGAAAAAGGTTCTCTTAATTTGGTTGAAAGGCACAACTTAAGATAGTTAGGATAGATCAAATTCTCTTAAGGTGCTTTACCCACTCCTTTTCAAAGCTTTGAGTGCTAAAAGGTCAAATAGACTTCCTCACGATACAAAATGACATACATAACTATCTATCTGCCTCTGAGGGTCTTGTCAAATCCATGATGCTACTTGGCCTTTGAAGGAGATTAAATTTAGGTACCAACACAAACAATTAAATCATATGTTGTCCACAAATTCCTTTGATTGCCATTAAAACATAATAGGTATTTCCTCATTTTTTACAAATAATGCAACGAGAGAAGGGAGAAGACATCCATGCCTAAAGTAAACCCAAAATCAGCAACCTCTTACTCTTCCAGCTCCAACAAGTTGAATCCTTCCTTCCTCCAAAACTCACGCAGGTATCCAAGAAGGGAAGAATGAAAATAGACAAGAAGAAATAAAAGAAAAAAATATATAATGAAATAAACTATAGTTGGGAAACATATTCGAGAATTTTCAAGCTTCCCAATGTTGGCACATTCATTAATGCATGCCACATACTTGTGCCATGTGAAGGTGTTTCGCTTACTGAAACCCATGAATTTTAAATATTAAAATTAATATTTTTTTAATATAACTTTTGACTTACAATGCAAATCTTTCTAGAATATATATTACTAATTTTACAAATTAATATTGCATTTTTTATTTAAGTTGTTATCCAACTTAATGGTTAAGTTAAAATTAATCATCACAATACAAGTCCACATATTACCAACAATATGTTATAATAATTATTATTTGAATTTCCACATTCCATACGAAACATTCCAATAAACGAAATCACCAAGTCCGTAAATAATAATTCAAATATTCTCATAAAGTTGGCTTGACATAGCATCGTCAAATAAAACAGAGGCAGTTATTATTACAGTCATTACAAAATTCGAACAAAACAAAAGACGACTAAATTGATTAAAATAAAGTAACCGAAATACAAATAACCGAAAGATTCATTATCGTTTATGAACCGTTTTACCTACGATCAAGGCCTAATCACGTTTAGGAAGGATCATCAAGGTGGGTGTGGGGTTACCCGTTCAGCAATGTCATGCCCCGTAAGAAGCTATGGGTCATGACACGACGAACCAAATGAATTCTTAAACACAATGATGATCTTATCTAATCCTGATTAGACTTAACCGTAGTTAATTTAACTTACTAGAAATTTAGGATGTTACATTGAGATCAACCACGATGCCATCATGGTCACGGTGGATAAATTGTCGAAAGGGGCCAATTTTTCTCTGGTGAAGACCACCTACATAGCTAGTGTAGTGGCACGAGTATACCTTGATGAGATTATCGTTGCGCATGGATTCCACGAGAAGGTCATTTATGACCGCAATCCCTTGTACACATCTCACTCTTGTACTACCATGTAACATGGTCTCGGGATGAAAATCAACTTCAGTATAGCTTATCACCTTGAGAAAGATGGACAGATAGAGTGGGTGACTCAAATCTTGGAGGACATTCTTAGGATGTACATCATGGAACATCAGTCGAGGTAGGAGGAGTACTTGTATTTGGTGGAGTTTTCCTACAATAACAATTTTTAGAGTTCGATAGGCATGGATCCTTTTCAGGAACTATATGGCAGGGAGTGCAAGACACCGCCGATTCGGGACAGATTAGAGGACACGGTTTATTGAATGCTGGCTTTACTACAGGATATGGAGCAACAAGTTGTTATGATCCATCAGAGATTACAAGAGGCTCAAGACAAACAGAGAAATATGTGGATCAGCGGAGGAAAAATCATAGTTTTGAGGTGGGCATGAAGGTGTTTCTTCGTGTCAGGCCTCATAAGAGCCCTATCCATTACGGAAAAGGCTCTAAGCTTGCTCCTAGGTTTGTGGGTCCCTTTGAGATCTTGGAGCGTATCGATCCTTTGGCCTATCGTCTAGCATTGCCACCCAGCTTGTCTTGCATCCATGATGTATTTCATGTTTATGTACTTAGGAGGTACATTGTAGACCCTTCTCATGTATTATATTGGACCTCATTACAGGTGCAAGATCAGGGGCAAGTGATGGTGGAGCCCATCCATATTTTAGAGTGCAAGACCTTGGGCCTTCGAGGCAGAGATTGATCAGGTTCGCATTCAGTGGGATCGATACGATGAGACAATAACTACATGGGAGGATGCCACGCCTCTGAGAGCATAGTTCCCACATTTGTTCCAATGACTTCAGGAGGAAGTCAAGTCTAAGGGGAGGGGGATGTAGTGCCCACTCCTCTTTGACATTTATATGATTATGATTTTGCTTATTATAGATTAGAGTTATGGACATTCCTATCATAGTTTAGATATTGACAGATGGATATTGTTATTTTGATTAGTTAATTGATAGATAGTGTGGATGTTAGACTTATGACATGATTTACATGATGGATTATATGCATGTTTAGATATATCGAATTGTTGATTTTGAGCTTATATTGGACTAATGCATTTATTTTGATAATTATATGATGCTAGATGATGTATTTGATGTCGTGATCTTATTGCTAGTTGATAAATTAATGAAATTGAAATAATTGAAATTGTGAACGATGGAAAATTACTTTTTTTAGATGGTTTAGTTACGATAATTGATTATATGTATATGCATGTATTTTTACTATTTCGATGTTGTTAATATGGCCATGAGGCCAGAAAGGTATTGTCTTGAATTTTACAGTGTTCGTAACACAATAAACCAAAGGGGGATAGGAGACCAACAGTGAAAGAATATGGAGTATTGGCAATAGGTCACCATGGCAAACACGTGTATTCGTATGTTGTATGTTGTTGTAGTTTGTTAGGAGGTCCCCATTGGGGGTGACCTCAAAAGTGACCTTGGGAATGTTTGTAATTTTGTCTTGTTGATTTTATTTAATTGTGAGTTATTGTATTTTTATTAGCATGTGGAGTCACTTTTATTAATTGTGTTTAGCACCCCTCTTAAGTTAATTTAAAAGTGTTTATCTAGTGCTAATTAGGATGTGACAAAAATGGGGAAATAAATGTGAGTTGGTAGCCTTAATGTGTGTTGGTTTGGAATGAATTTAATTTGTTTTGGGTTGTGTGTACTCAATCTTCCTTGTGAAATTCGGATTTTGACCTTCTAGGCTATTTTGGAGACTTGTGGGACAAGCTAAGCTTGTCCCACACCTCTTAAAGTCACCCACCCACTTAGCCTATGATGTGAGGGACTTATTTTAGGTCCTATTTTGTGTTTTAATGAAGGAAAAGGGAAATTAATTACACTTTTCTTACATGGGTATTTAATTTTGTCCTTAAGGGGTGTGGGTTGGGTTGAGTGTGTAAGAGGGTGGTCTTTTCCCCAACCACCAATTTATTATGCTTTGGGGTTTGGGTTTGACCTTGGTGATGTGGGATGGAGAAGAAATGATGTGGCATCCTACATGGAGCCACATCATCTTCCTCTCCTCTTTTCTATTTATTAGAATTTTTGTGAAGTTTTGGGGTTACTTGCTTTGTTTTGGCTCTCTCATTTTGGAATGCTTTCTTTTTGGAGTGCTTTTTGGAGTTGAAGATTGCTTGGAATTGCTTGAGCTTGGAGAATTTTGGAACTTTCTTGTGGAGTGGATTCTTGTTATGGCAAGGTAGGGTCTTCACCCTTGGTTTCTTCTCTTTTCTTGTATGTTTATGTGTTGAATGAATGTGTTATTGCATGATGTTGTTGGGTAGTGAAATGGCTTTAGGATGTGTATGAGAAAGTGAAATGGGGATAAATTTTGTTGGGAGGCATAAGAGTTTCTCTTGGGTATTTAGGAGGGAGTGGGTTGGGTGCCCCACCTTGTTCTCATCTTGTTATTTTGTTCATTGTGGGAGACATAAGAGAGGGAGACA
Organism: Taxus wallichiana var. yunnanensis; assembly: GCA_018340775.1. Lineage (NCBI taxonomy): Eukaryota > Viridiplantae > Streptophyta > Pinopsida > Cupressales > Taxaceae > Taxus > Taxus wallichiana. The sequence goes on along the minus strand of CM031241.1, from coordinate 623,785,143 downwards.
TAAGAGTGAGGGAGGCATAAGAGATATTTTTATTTGTAGGGAGGCATAAGAGATATTTTTATTTGTAGGGAGGCATAAGAGATTTTGGGGTTGATTTTGTTTTGGAGGTTTTTGAGGTGGGCATCCAAACCCTTGGGAGGCACAAGGGTATCCCCATATTCCTTTCTCTACTTGGCTTGTTTTAGAGCCAATGTTTTGGGAAGTATGTGTATAAAAATGAATGTGTTGTGGTCATTTTATTGTGTGAATGTTGTTTGAAAGTAAATGTGGAAGCCTTGTCTTTTGTTTCCATGGTTTTCAAATATTCCATATTGTCTCATTGTTGGGGCTCGAAGGGCCAATGAGGAAGTAGGCTTCACTTCCTCATTGGAGTAATGGTTGGGTGGAGAGTGTTTCCTACTCCCCATTTTTGGTTGTGTGTTTGATCTTGGAAGAAGGTGGAGCTCAAAGGAGGAATCATGTTTCTTGTAGCATTTGGAGAAAGAATAAAAAAGAAACTCTCTTGTTATATTTTACCATGTTGCCTCCATTGTGTAAGGAGGGCTTGTAAACTTGTATTTGTTTAAAGTGAAGTTTTTAGTTGTTTTATTATCAAAAATGTAATCTTAGTTGATATTGTAAATGAAAGAATTTTTTGAAAATCATTTCATTACTTGTTGGAAAGAAAGACTATAGATTCTTAAGGAGAACCAAGTTCAAAAGAAAGTCTTGCATTGTCTTGTGACCATTATTGTAATATTGGAAAGGATATAAAGTTATAGATATGGTGTTTCCTTCAAAATTTAAACCAAATCTTCACTTGCTTGTATTTCTATTAAGTGATATGGATGAGGTAGTATGAAGGAAATTGTTATAGTGCTTGCTTTAATAAAAAAATGTAATTTGATGTGTTTAAAATTTTATTCTTCCTATTTGAAATGTAGTAAGGAAGGGAATAGTTTAGTTTTGCCTTGTATGGATGAAACCTACTTATTAATTGAACTAGAAGGAACAATTAATTTTAGAAGTTTTCTCAAATTTATATTTGAATGAAAGTGTGGGAACATCCAAATTATCTTGATCAAACTTAGACAACCAAGGAAGTAATCCTAAATAGGTCCCTAAATCATTCTAGAAAACCCTACATTAAGGAAGAAGTCATGCGAGGAAAAGGGAGAGGGAGGAGGCACCTAAGAAAAAGGCACCAAGTATACAGATAACACAATCTGCAAGCATGCAGGAGTCAAGTGCAAAACCGAGCACTTATGCACAAAGGAAGAAGTCCACCCACGGAAGAGAAGGAGAAGACACCTGAGGAATAGGCGTTAGAGCAAGAGAAACCCCTGAAAAGAAGATTCACCGAAAGGAAGGAGTCACCATCAAGAAGAAAATGAAGAGTCTCTATCTGAAATCACCAGTTAGGAAGAAGTAGAAAGTAACAGAAAGGGTAGAATTAGAAGAAACAAAGAGCATGGAGGCCATCAAGGGAGACAAGGAAGATGATGAGTGTGGTGAGGCTCAGGACCATCCTATGTATGATGTACATGACTCAGAGGAGGAGGGAAATGAAGAGAAGGATGAGGACGAAGGAGGTGCTCACGAAAAGGGAGAAAGTGAGGAAGTCAATACGAAGGACCGAGAGGACTCCAAGCCCCAAGGAGTAGATAGAAGATGCACGGCGAAAGGGAGGTAGCAGGCATAATAAAAGACTTGGTGGAACAAGAGGTTGAGCACAGCGCCAAAGAAGTGCTCAAGGAGGTGGAGGGAAGAGAGAGTGTAGAAAAGGAATATGGAAGCATGGGTGGAGATCCCAACCTAGCGGTAAGCTTCCCAAAGGAAACGCACATGGGAGGAAAGAATGTGGTAGTGGCACAGGAGCAAGGAATGACTTATATCAATGATCCAAATAAGGTACTACATGCACGTTTCATGCCTACAAACCAACTCCTTGCATGGTCTTCATTCGAAGAAGAGGGTGCATACCCACACACATAGAAGATGTTGTCTTGGGCTTTTGAGTCCCATGTTGACAAGCCCGAGTTTGAATTCAACCGAGAGGTGCTTTGGTGAAGATACCGAGATACTAAGGAGTAAACCATCCGGTGAATGCTCAAGCAACTATCGAGATAGAAAGTGTGTAATGCACTCAACAAGGTATCGGTGGAGGTTGAGGCAAGGCTCTTCGGGAGGAATGACAGAGTAAGGGTCTTGGAAGAGGAACTTGAAAAGAAAAATGAAGAAATCATTGAGAAGAACAAGGAATTAAATCAGGAGAAGCTAATCGGCGCCTGCAATTAAGCCATGAATTAATGGAGGAGAAGGAAAAGGTGTGCGAGATTTATAAGAAAATAGAGATGATTACAGACTCCATAATATTGAAGCACCCAGACTGGACTGCCTGAGAAAAATATGAGTCAACCATGCAATGCTTGTAAGACTTGACCCACATCCTCACCATGGAATTGGAATCAACAAGAGGCATTAGCACGCCAAAAAGAGGAAGAAAGACTAAATATCAGGGAAACAGTTACTTAGTATTTTGAGCTACTTGTTGTTGTAAAGACTGTTGCGCAAATAGTTAAGGTTATGTATGAAAATTGCATACGACATAGACAAGGTAGAAAGCATACTAGTTGCTATGCATGAGGTGGATCTAAAGGAGTTTCAAGAAAAAAAAGGAAACAAGGTGGAGCAGGATAAAATCCTAGCCAAGGTTAAGAAGAAGATGAAAGAAATCAAAGCCTTATAGGGTTCGATTAAGAATCGACTTAAGGTGTTGTGCCCCAGCATCACTCGCAGGATGGATGCGATGGACGACCTTCACAGCGCCAGTTAGAAGTAATTGTTGATACCTTTGAATGCTAAGGGTGACAAATTAAGTTTTGAGGAGGTAAGCACTCTAATGGGTGACCTACTTCAGCAGGCGCAGGGTGAAGTGGATTCCTAGGAAAAGATTGAGGTAACAGTGAGGAAGGAGTTCCCACTCCTCCTACAGTAGTAGTTCTTCCATTCTTTCATTCTTTATTCAGTTGTCTTTGTCCCTGTATTCTTTATTCTTTGAACGAGCATGATGTTTCTAAGGATGGAGAACACACTTAGTGTGGGGTGATGTTGGGCCTGAAATATTGGCTAAGTTACAAAGGGTGCGTGCGTGTAGGACCAGTGAGAAGAAGGGCGCTTGGGGAAAAGCGCGTAGGAAAAAGGGGTTTAAGAAGGGTTTTGGTGAAACCAAGGTGCGCGCAGAAGGCAGAACACAGGTTCAAAGGACTTAGCCATATTTGGCATTCTGAAGACACTTAAGGAAAAACGTGAGGACCCGACTATGCGTGATGAGTGGATAAGGTGTCATCTTGGAACCTTGGAGATCAAGAAAAGGATATTCCACACAAAGAATATTCATAGGAGACATCATTACAGAGAGTGGAGGGTTTGTAAGGGGATAAACACTCACAATTGGAGGACCACATCAACATTTGACACATGATCTGTCTAGAAGAGAAGGCATGGCGGTGGGTGTTGATTCTATAAAAAGAGATGCTCGTGAGCAAGAAATCATCATCATCATCTAAATAGCTCAAACGGAGAGAAGAGAATGCATCGAGAGTAAGATGTTGAGTAACAGAGTGTTGCAGTAATGCTAGGGTTTAGAGAACTTAGTGCTAAGGGTTGTGAGGGATGTCATGAGCCTCTGTATGGCACTAAGATCTGTAACAAGGGTTAAAATGGAAGGGTATAGCTAGGGTCTCATACAAGGGAAGATCTGTAGGAGTTGGGTCTCTATCATTTAACATGTATGGTCTGTGATGACCTCTTTTGATTGTAATGTGGCTATCAGAACTATTCTAAATGAATATATATATAAGGGTTCGTTATGCATATCATGTTTAAGGGTGTAAACCCTCGTGTTATATAACTACCATGGCTCAGATATGGTTTATTATGCTTATTACATTGTTATTAAGTTTTTGTAATACATTAATGTGTGGATCTGTAAGTTCTCCTTCCACTTTTCTTTTAACTAAGTAAATGTACTTCTCATTCTGCAATTCATCCTCCACTAATGGAAAAACCTTCTCACAATGCTCACATAAAGGAGGGGCTCGGCTCCCGCGCGTGCCTCGGGTGAGTACCCAGTGCTCGTTAGGTGATAGGCTGACACGCACCCGGGGTTAGAAAGTAGTACTGAGGGTAAATAAAATGACTACAATGTTTCATATGTCTCGTGGTTGTACGAAAGAGTATTTTTTCATATCTCCCCCTTTCCAGTTTCCATAGCAATGTAATTCTCCTCCATTCTCCTTCTTCATCCCCCTCTTCCTCCTTTGATTTTAATCTCCTTAAACTATAACTTTCTTGATGGATCCCCTTTTGTGTTTCTATCGCACATTTCACATGCGATTGCTACTTATAATTAATGTCATATTCTTAAACATCGGTGAAACGCTTGATCTCAGAAACAAATATGCAATTTAAAATAATAAAATACCGAACTATTTGAAATGGAAATAAATGTTCAAATCACACTACTTAAGTAAGTGTTATTTTTGTAATTATTGCTATAACTACCACTACATCAAAGAAAACGACCCATTTGTGATTGAAAATACCTTTGCCGTGAATTGGCGCAATGAAGTATCCTTCATTTGACAGAACTTCTTCTCCCGGTCGGGAGGTGTAACGGCTTCAAACCCGAACACGAACCCTATCTGTGATGCTCGATTCTTCCCCTCTTTCCAATCCACCATGTACGTAGACATTCTTCTCCTAAAATTTTCTTTGAACTCGCTCCACAACTGATATTTGTAGTGATTAATCACTGCCTCACTCTATTCACGCCCACTGTTTGATAACCGGGCTTCACCTCGAAGTGATGTATGACATTCAACAAAGACAGAGACGCAGCAAAAAGGACTTGTGCCACCGCTCTTCTCTTTCTCTACACGTGTTACGTGTACCCCTGCGTCACCCCCGACGTCAGGTGCTCCTTCATATTCAATGCCTCAAAGTTTCTACACTTCATCGTCACTTTCCCTTCCATGTTGCACTCTATGGAGGTTTTATTTAAAAGCATGATTTTTAGATCGTTTGATGAAGCCGTTGGATCCTGCAACCATCCATGGCAGAATACGAACTCGTCGACGTTGGTGAACATCACCCATTTGCATTTATTTGTGGCGGTTAAAGAGCAGTGAGCGAATCCGACTTTTTGCGTCTTCGGCCATGGCCATGGATGCCGACTCATGTTGTATCTGCTCTGCACAGACTTTATCACTTCCTCAAAATTGTCGTCGATGTTGTTGTCGTAGATGAAGAATTCTTCCACCCCCAAATGAGAATGAAAAATTATCCACTCTTTCAGGAATTTGACAGCGTTGAAGACCATCGTGCACATGCACAACAATTTCTTTGGGATATCTTTTACTTCCGGTATATATTGGGGATTGTAGTACGCAACCGAAGGCGTGATCTGAGACGACAATGTTTTCAGACTAATATTTCCGCTGGAAAGCTGAGATAGGAGGTGTTGCGGTGGGTGGGCGCACCTAAAAATCTCCTGAGAGGAGACCGTGACGGCAGTTTCGCCTGTGTTACTAAAGACACAATGAAGAGTTTGCAGAGAAGCGTTGTTCCCATGTCTTGCGTTAATTCCTTTGGCGAACAGTATCACGCCTATCTCAGTAACCGCGCTCTCGTAAACCATGCGATTCCACTTCACGGGAGGAGATGTCATCTTTTGTAGGCTCGTAATTACATTTGTGGGCTCTGTCAATGCAGTAACATCTACAGAATTAGGGGAAACAGAAAAATGAGGTGGGATTTCACATCTGATTGCAGCTCGGCCCTCACTGTAATCGACTCCCATCATCGGTGTCATAATTTTACTTGAAAAAACACATGAAAGACTCGATTTTCAAGGAAGCATAAACCGTAACCGCATCAACAAAAGCCCTGATTATCTGGAAGGAAAATGACGTCTTCAATTCTATGCAGTCTATCATGTTGTTCCTCACTGTGAACCAGTGATTTATGGTTGTCAGCATACTGTAACCGTAGCGACATTTTGGCTCTGAAGAAAAACAGGGAGATAAAATAGCATAACTTTATTAATAAATTAAAATATACAAACAACTTTGAATGAGCTGTAGGGATTGATTGATTAATGGAGGAGTGAGATGCTGTATATATAGAATGTTGGAGAAGTCTAGAAGTTCCCGTGAATGTTCTGGAAAGAACTGGAGTTGAGAAGGGGAAAAATCTGGAAAGAGTGTTCTAGAAAAGTCTGGAGTTGAAAGGGAGAAAAATCTGGAAAAGATTTTTCTAGAATGAGACACCCTGTCAGGTGGCACTGTTGGATGGAATAAATAAACATTATTTCAACACCCCTTGTAATGTTTATTTAGGTATGTTTGTCACAAGATTTAAATATGGGTCTTGAAAACTTGGCCTTGTTAGGTACCCATTTACAAAGTATATTATATCACCTAAGGTTTCATATGCACTCCTGAAGAGGAACATCCACCAGATGTAACATGTCTCGAAATTTCAAAAAACTACATGTACACAAAGCTTTAGTAAATATATCTGCAATTTGTTCTTCAGTTCCATAGAATTTTAGCTCCACCACATTTCCATCTATTAAGTCACAAACAAAGTGATGATGCACTTCAATATGTTTAGATCTAGCTTGATAGTGCTTTGATTGTCACAAAATATAGTAGTTGGATGATCTTGTGGTAGATGAACTTCCTCAAGCAACATTCTTAGCCATATAGCTTCTTGAGACGCCTTGGAAGAACTGATGTATTATGCTTCTGTAGATGAGAGTGACACTGTAGCATGCTTCTTATTGCTCCATGATATTGGACCTGAACCAAGATGAAAAACATATCCTGAAGTTGATTTTCTATCATCTATGTCTCCTGCATAGTCTGAATCTATATAGCCCACTAGAGTAGGTTCTCCTCCATGCTTATATTCAATTCCAAGTTGATATGTACCTCTGATGTACTTCAATATTCTTTTTCCTACTTTCCAATGGTCGACATGAGGATTTTCCATGTACTTAGAAACAATGCTAACCGCATATGCAATATTTGGTCTAGTGATAGTGACATACAAGAGATTGCCAACAAGTTGTCTATACAATGTTCCATCTACTTCCTTTAGATTAGAGTTAGCACTTAATTTTAATCCAACTTCACATGGTGTACTAGTTGGCTTACATTCAAGCATTCTAAATTTTCTTAATATATCAAGAGCATATTTGGTTTGAGAAAGCAAGATCCTTCCTTCTTCTTGCCATACTTGCATACCCAAAAAGTAGTGCATTAGCCCTAAGTCACTTATCTCAAAGGCCTTTTTGAGTTGTTCCTTAGTATCGACAATGTATTGCATATGATCTCCTGTAATGATTAAATCATCAACATACAATACAACAATAACAATTTGACCATCATTATACTTTACATACATATCTGGATCAACTTTGCTTCTTTTGAATTCTGCTTCTAGAAAGTACTCATTTATTTTGGAGTACCATGCCCTTGGAGCTTGTTTAAGACCATATATTGACTTTTTCAATCTACAAACTAGATGTTCTTCTCTAGGTTTAACAAACCCTGGTGGTTGTTGCATGTAAATTTCTTCCTTTAAATCACCATGTAAAAAAGCACTCTTAACATCCATCTGATAAATTTTCCATCCATATTTTGCAGCTAAGGAAACTATCGTACGAATGGAAGTCATTTTAGAAACTGGAGCAAAAGTTTCAGTATAATCAATACCTTCTTTTTGTGAGAAACCCTTGGCCACTAACCTTGCTTTGTGCTTTTCCAAAGCTCCATCGGATCTGAATTTTGTCTTGTATGTCCATTTGCAGCCAACCAAATTCTTTCCTTGCGGAAGGGTTGATAATTTCCAAGTGTCATTTTTTATTAGAGAGTTGTATTCATCTTGCATAGCTTCTTCCCATTCAACTTTTCCTTTTGCTTCCTCATATGTGTTCGGATCATCAACCTGCATCACTCTAGTCATAAGAGCATAGTTAGCAACAAGATTCTTAGGACCTTCTTGGTAGATATCTTGGATGCTTCTTGTTTTTCCTGTACTTTCATTGTCACTTTCACTTGATGCTTCAATTTGAATTCCTTCTTCTCCTGCTAAGAAGACGTTACACCTTCATTTGAATCATTAGTATCAATATTTTTATCTTCTTCAATCAAGATTGGAAGAGAAGATGTGTTAGTGGAATCTTCGCTATTATCAATGATGTCTTCATCAAACAATACATTTCTTTTAATATGTATTTCTTCAGTCTTAGGATTGTATAACTTGTATGCTTTTGAATCCTCACTATACCCAATCATTATGTATTTCTCACTTTTCTTATCTAACTTTGTCCTTTTCTGATCAGGAACATGAGCATATGCAATACTTTCAAGACTCGAAAGTGAGAGATAATGGGATTTCTACTACTCCAAGCCTCTTCTGGAGTTATATTTATAACAACCCTAGTGGGGATCCTATTGAGAATATATGCAGCTGTATGAATTGCTTCAGCCCAAAATTTGACTTCTATGTTTCTAGAATGTAACATACATCTAGCCATTTCCATCATAGTTCTATTCTTTCTTTCTGCAACCCCATTTTTTGAGGTGTGTAAGAAATAATAGATTCTTTCTTTATACCATTTTGTTTGCAAAAGTTTAGGAGGGCTTGATTTATATACTTTGTACCCCTATTTGTCCTTAGTATTCTTAATGACCTTCCACTTTGTTTTTTTACAAAACCTTGAACTCTTTGAATCTATCAAACACTTCACTCTTACTTTTTAGAAAATATACCCATATTCTTCTATTGTAATCATCTATAAAAGTGAGTACATACCTTGATCCTGAAAGTGAAGGTGTTTTAAATGGACCCATGACATCGCTATGAACTATATGCAAGGGAAATTTTGCTCTCCATGACTTTCCTTGTGGGAAGCTTTCAACATGTTGCTTTCCCATAGCACATCCTTCACAAATACCATGTATTTGTGAGATTTTGGGAAGCCCATAAACCATGTCTCATTTCTCCATAACCTTGAGACTTTGATAATTGATGTGCCCCAATCACTTGTGCCATAACCTGTTCATGTCAATATGCTTTGCAATAGCACACATATTCTTATCTTCACACAGAGGTGAACTCTTGAAATTTATATAATCCATTTTCAACTTTACCAATTGTAGTTACTTTGTGTTTATCGTTCACATATTTGATTAGACACTTATCATTGTAAAGCTCTACCTTGTATCCTTGATTTGCAATTTGGCATACTGAAAGAAGATTTGTCTTTAAGTCTAGAACTAATTTTACATTCTTGAATACACCACTGTCAACTTTAACATTTCATGTCCCCTTAACTTCTATAACACTATTATTGCCCAAAAATATTTTCTCTTTAGTGTTATTATTGGTTACAGATTCAAATTGCTCTTGATTATGAGACATATGTTGTGTTGCACCAGAATCAATGACCCAATCATCTTTGTAAGAACTATTTGCCTTAAGAGCCATACATAGAGCATTACTTTTTGATTCATAATTTCTTGAAAACTTGCTTTTTTTCTTTCTCGTATTGTTTCTCTTTTCTGTATCATTGATCCTTTTATAACATTCATTAGCTTTGTGACCTATCTTACCACAATAGTTATATTTCCACTTTGGCCTATTTCCATAATCATCATGATGTTTAGATGAATTATACCTGTTATCATGCTTCCAATTCCTCTGTCTCGGCTTATGTTGATTGTCTTGTAGTTATATTTTCCCTTTGTCATGAAGGCCCGGAATCATCATTACAAGTCTCCCTTTCCTTGATTTGATGATTTTCTTCCTGCACTAACTTGGCACATAGTTCTTTGGATTTGATGCCTGCTAATTTATTAGCTATATCTAGGCATCTTATGAAAGATTGATAAGATGCAGGAAGACTTTGTAAAATTATTTGCACAAAATTATTATCATGTATACTCTTTCCAAGAGAGTCAAGTTCATTCTTCTTTTATTTTATTTTTGTTAGGTGAGGCACTAACTCTTGTGTATCTGACAATCTCATGTTATATAATTCTATAGTAAGAGTTAGAATCCATACATCACCTGAATTCTCATATGTGCTCTTTAAGGTAGCCCATACGTTGACTCTGATTCTCTCATTACGTACTTCTGGAAAGACTTCATTTGAAAGAGTGAGCTTTATCCATGCCGCTGCCATTTTATCTCTTCTATCCCAATTTTATTGATCTTTCCCGGGATTTTTCACACCAATAACAAGCTCATAACAATTCTTTAGGGTTAAAAACATCTCCATATGAGATACCCAATCATAATAATTTTCCCCATTTAATTTAATTTTTGGAAAAGGAATACTATTAGACTCCATTGTGAATAAATCCTCTCACAAATTGAAATAAAATCACTTATCTTCAACACACCAGAAAAAATAAATGATTTCTATAGTTTTCTCATACCATTTTAATTTTTTTCCCCAAAAACATATTCTTCACCGCCAAAACAATGAGAAGAAATCAAATGCAATTTGGGAATTTTTCCCTTCAATTTTTTTACTATTCACTTACATATGTGTTGCAGATTGTTGGTGGTAGAAGAGAAAAAATATCCCGATGGAAGCCTCAAACAGATACATACAGATCTGCAACGCGTCACATTCTTGAGAAGGACCTCTCGCTCGATGCCATGAAGAAAAATAGGGGAGATAAAATAACATAACTTTATTAATAAATTAAAATATACAAACAACTTTGAATGAGATGTAGGGATTTATTTATTAGTGGAGGTGTAAGATGTTGTATATATAGAATTTTGGAGAAGTCTAGAAGTGCCCGTGAATGTTCTAGAAAGAACTGGAGTTGAGAAGGAGAAAATTTTGGAAAGAGTGTTCTAGAAAAGTCCGGAGTTGAAAGGGAGAAAAAACATGGAAAATATTTTTATAGAATGATACAACCTATCGGTGACAACTTTGTTGGATGGAATAAATAAACGTTATTTCAACAGGGCTCGAACCACCAAAATGTCTCAAGAATACCACAAACATGTAGTAAAATCGCCACAAATGTTTAATACATGATTAAAAGCGCACTCAAATGTCGGTGGGATCTTGGATGATTGGTTAAGATGGGAATTTACTAAGAGGAGGTCCAAGGTTCAACCCCCATTGGCATGCCCACTCGCAAGAGGAGTAGTTTGATCGATATTCATGAGTGTGAAACAACCGCACAACAGTACCATTGGAGTAGTCCGATCGACGGCCCCGAGTGTGCACTAGTTATACGAAGCGCAAGATCAAGTGTGCGCTAGCTATACGGAGGCGGTATGAAACTTGAGCACTTGGTGGTCCCTTCCTCACACCAGGCTAAAATTGAAATATGTGGTGATTCCTATAATGAGCTTAAAAAAGCAGTACTCAAATAAACACTCACCTCGATATACTCATTGAGCTACAAAGCCTGAAATTATAACACATACGAGCGAACCACAAAAAATTCTAATGGGCATCATGATAATTCACATGTACGCAAAACACCTGAAAGTTCAATTATGAGGAAAGCGGTTTACACATATCAAATATTGCGGTCGATGATCGCAGGCGATTCATTCAGGGTTTGTGTTTATGGGGGAGTATCCATTGCATGAATAAAGCCACCACAGAGCCATCCGTTTTAAATATGATTTAAGAAAATTCCACGGAAGGCGACCATTTTATCACATGCATAGATTATTCAAAAGTGTAGTTTTAAGGCTTTCAAATGTATATTGATTTAATGTATAAAGAAACAGTTTGCATGTGTTGCTTTTGCATTCCGGTAAATCTTATTTTCAAATATAACCATCATTTTTATATAGATTTATCATTTAAAAATATATTATTAATTGTTCTGTGTTTTTTTAAATTAGCAATTGTTTAATAAGTTCTACTAAATGTTAGTTATTCTTTGTTTAATTATGCATTTGTAATAAATAAATATTTAAAAGTCAATTATACTTAGTTGTTCATTATAACACCTTACAATATGATATATCTCATTAAAATCAATCACCTCTAATGGTTAATATTTGGCACACAATAATAACAACCTCGAGACTCCAATGATTGATATTTATAGATATACCTAAGATTAAATGAGTAATATTGCAATTAGTCTTCTTAATTCAATTTAGATTAATCTCAATGTATAAATATGAGTTAGAATTAGAAATATAATAAATACTAATATTTTATATATTATATTAGTCTAGAGGCCTTGAAGGAATGAATTGGGAAGAGATATTCAAAGTGATGTGAACTTATCAAACAACCACAAGATGACAATAAACACACATTTTTCCAAGTTTTGAAATGTTAATAATTGGTCGTATTCTATAGATTTTAGTCTCGAATATAAAGATTATGTCAAGTATAATTTCTTCAATCATGAAGCTTGAAAGAATGAGTGATTTAGCTTTGAACAAACTTGATGGACAACATATTATGAGCTAATGGAGAGATTATTATATAGAGGGGGAGAAGAAGATGACATAAAAAGAATCTATTGAGGAAGATTATTTTTACAACATACAAGCTAGTGTTGATGTAAATGGCCACCCTTAAATAAAAGAAAGTTAAAATATATATATTTTCACTTCTTAATGCATTTTTTCTTGTTACGTTATCACTAAAGCATTTGATTTATCATTTTCCAACTCTTTGCCATGGTGGAGACCCTTTATGTTTTAATTTTCCATCCACATAAGTAACTTCGGTTCCACATTTAGATAATCCATTATCAGCAATGTATAGAGCTTATATAAGTATAAAACAACCAATGATTCGCCAAATGTCGATGGTTAGGAAATGTCCTTTCTGGATTTAGTGGAGAGAGATGATGGCGGCGAACAAAGACAAATGCAATCTTCTAAAAAGGCCACTCGGGACGTTTAATCTACGAGGGTAGATCAATGCAAAAGTGATCTAGCACAATAATTGGCAAATTCGAGTTTCAATTACAAGGAAAAGTGATCCAATGCAAAAGGTTATTATTCAAGTCACTCTACTTTGAAAATATAAGACACCACAATACTTATCTCAATTGATCTTTCAATGAATTTCCCTTGTTCAAATATTTCAATCTATTAGATGTTTATACGAGTAAAGATTATATATGAACAAGTAAGAATGCAGATCGATTATGAACATAAAATTACACAACTTTGAGTGCAGATATATATTAAATTGCATAGAATGTGAGAAGAAGATTTGACTAGAAGGTGTGTAAGTGTCAACACGTCAGCTCCAACATATTTAATTCTTTAATAAGACAAAATATCCTACAAAAAAATCCTTATTCTCAACTAAACTAGATTAATCCAAAAGACATGTTTCCTCTCTTATTACATTTACTTGGTTATTAACTTTAATTATCTTATACTCCTCATCACCTTTAACATTTTTCTCTACCATTTAAACATTTATTTCTTGCATTAAAAAAATATTTTCCTTTTTAAGAAAAAAATTCTTCCTTTTTGTTTCTACTCTTGAAAATGAAACAAAAAAATGAAATATTAAAGTAGGAAGCTCAAGTAATTATAAATCTCAATGAATTATTAAATTATTTGATAAGAGATCTTGAATTTTTCTTTCTTCTTCATTTTGTTTTAAACTCTTAAAACTTTTATCAATGCAAAAATCGTTTGTAGGAGCATAATCTTGGTTTCTGAGAAAGATGATAAGGTTCAATCTAATTAATTTGTTTTCATTTTGGTATTTTTCAAAACTTATTGGGATGTGCTAATATTGGCTTTTAATGGACATAGACATAAGATTAAAAATATTGGCTAATCCCTATAGCTTCCCATCTTGTTTAGGTGGTAACCTTATTAGTCCCATGGCTAATATTGGCTTTTAATGGACACAGACATAAGATTAAAAATATTCACCATATAGTTTATATGTAATTGGTGTCTAATTGACTACGTGTATTTTTCCGTACTAGAACGGAAGTAAAACAAAAGAGAAACAATTTGCAGTTAGATTATGAATTTCCATTTGGATTGTTATTAAAAATTTGGTATAGAAAGGACACAATTAAGAGACATGACCACAACTAACAAACTATGTCCATATAAGCTTAGCAATTAAGAATGATAATTTAAAAAAAAAGTGCAAATCCTTGTTTGATCCAATTAAGTTACTACACCACCTACCCCTCAAGTTTGCAACATGACGTACATTTACCGACCAGCACCCTAACTCTCACGCAGTTAGTAGTTGACAATATACTCAACCGCTGATAAAAGTTTCAATAAAAATCATTACGAACGCATTGGTTGGGTTCTTGGGGCTCGCTATGCAGAGGTCAAGGGTTCAGGTTTTGTCCGAAACAGTGCTAATTCGTTTTACTTCCCTTATTGAAAAATACTTGCAATCAATAAGGAACCACTTACATATAAACTATATGGTGAATATTTTTAATGTAATGTCTTTAATATTAGCAATGGGACTAATAAGGTTGCCACCTAAACATGATAAGGGAATGTAGTACCACATCACAATAAGTTTTGAAATACACTTCAATGAAAACAAAGTAATTGGAAAGAACCTTGTCATCTTTCTGACACACCAAGATTATGCCCCTACACATTATTTTTGCATTGAAAAATATTTTAAGAGTTTCATTAAAAAATAAGAAAATCGAGATCTCTTATTAAATCATTTACTAAGTCATTGACATCTTCCAAATTACTTGAGCTTCCTACTTTTATATTTCATCCTTTTGTTTCATTTTCAAGAGTAGTAACAAAAAGGAAGATTTTTTTTTTTTTTTTTTAAAGTATAATATTTTTTAAGAAATAAACGTTTAGATGGTAAGAAAAAATGTTAAAGGTGAAGAGGTGTAGAAGATAATTAAAGTTAATAAGCAAGTAAATGTAATAAAAGAGGAAACATGTATTTTTAGTTTAATCCAATTTAGATTAGAATATGGAATTCTTTGTAGGAAATTTTGTCTTATTAGAGAATTTAATATGTTGGAGCAATTGTTTTGACACATATGTACCTTTCACTCAAATCTCCTACTCACATTCCTTGCAATTTGATATACAATGCCTATCATTCATCTTTTGCATTGACCACTTTTCCTTGTAATTGAAACTTGAATTTCCCAGGTTATTGTGCTCAATCTTGTGGGTCGACCGTCATAAATTCAACATCTTGAGTGTCCTTGATAGAAGACTGCATTTGTCATTGTTTACCTTCGCCATCTCTCTCCACTCAATCCAAAAGGACATTTTCCAATAATCGACATTTGGTGAGTCATTGGTTGTTTTATATGTTTATTTTTATGCAAGAAATAAATGTTCAAGTGGTAAGAAAAATGTAAAAGTTGAAGAGGAGTAGAAGATAATTAAATTTAGTATACAAGTAAATGTAATAAGAGAGGAAACATGTATTTTGGATTACTCTAGTTTAGTTGAGAATAAGGATTTCTTTGAAGGAAATTTTGTCTTATTAGAGAATTAAATATGTTGGAGCAATCGTGTGTATACGTATGCACCTTCTAGTAAAATATCTTACTCACATTTTATGCAATTTGATATACAATTCCTATCGCTTATCTTGTGCATTGGACAACTTTTCCTTGTAATTAAAACTTGACTTTTCCAATTATTGTGCTAGATCTTGTGGGTCCACTATCATAGATTCAACATCTTGAGTGGCCCCGATAAAGATTGCATTTATCTTTGTTCGCCCTCGTCATCTCTCTCCACTCAATCCGTAAAGGGCATTTTCCAAAAATTGACATTTGGTGAGTCATTGATTGTTTTAAATGTTTATTTTTATGCAAGAAATAAACGTTTAAGTGGTAAGAAAAAATGTTAAAGGTGAAGAGGAGTAGAAGATAATTAAATTTCATAAACAAGTAAATGTAATAAGAGAGGAAACATATATTTTTGGATTACCCCAATTTAGTTGAGAATAAGGATTTCTTTGAAGGACATTTTGTCTTATTAGAGAATTAAATATGTTGGAGCTCTTGTTTAGTTGTGTTGAAATGTATGCACCTACCTATCAAATATCTTTCTCACATTCTATGCAATTTGATATACAATTTCTATCGTTTATCTTTTTCATTGGATCACTTTTCCTCGTAATTGAAACTCGAATTTGCTAGTTATTAAGCTTGATCTTGTGGGTCCACCATCGTATATTCAACATCCTGAGTGCATTGATAGAAGACTACATTTGTCTTTGTTTTCCCTCACCATCTCTCTCCACTCAATCTAGAAAGGACATTTTCTAACCATCAACATTTGGTGAGTAATTGGTTGTTTTAAATTTATATTTTTATGCATCAAATAAAATTTTAGGTGGCAAGAAAAATTTTAAAGGTGAAGAGGAGTAGAATATAATTAAAGTTAATAAGCAAGTAAATGCAATAAAAGAGGAAACATGTCTTTTTGGATTAATCCAGTTTAGTTGAGAATAAGGATTTCTTTGTATGACATTTTGTCTTATTCAAGCATTAAAGCAAATGTAATGTCTTGACACATAGCAACTTCCAGTCAAATCTCTTTCTCACATTCTATACAATTTGATATATGGTACCTATCATTCATCTTTTTGCAATTGATCACTTTTTGTTGTAATCAATCTCGATTTTGCCGATTATTGTGCTCTATCTTGTGGGTCCACCATCATTTGAGGTTCTATATTCACCAAAATGCGGGAAAATGTAGCGTGGGTATATAGTTCAATTTTTGGAATGATGGCTAAACATCTATCAAGAGCATTTCCAATGGAAACTAGGTAGGGCTCATTCCAAAACTGATGTGGGAGATGAAGCAATCTGACCTAGATTGGCTTGGTAGAGAACTTTTAGGTAGTTGGGTTGAAGGAAGGAAACCAGGTTTCATAAGCAAGTGATGATTTTGGAGTTCCCAAAGCTTGACAAAAAAAAAAATACCTTTTCCTAAATTAACTCAAAGATAACAATAAATATAAATGTAGTGCAAAGGTAAATATCTACTTTACCATCCATTAGAGAGTGTTATTGCGAAAAGATCCATAAGTGTAAAAGCGAGAAGACTAGGTCAAAAACGCTAAAATATATATCTAGAATATGTCAAATATGAGTATTTATTATATTTCTAATTTTAATTCGTATTTATACATTAAGAATAATCTAAATTGAATTAATGCACATCTAATGTTACTATTGCAATTTTAATCTTAGGTATATCTAAAAATATTAATAATTGGAGGTTGTTGCTATTAATTAGGCAAATATTAATCATTGGAGGTGGTTGGTGCGAAAGAGATATATTATATTGTAATGTGTTATAATCAACAACCAAGTACAATTGACTTTTAAATATTTATTTATTTCAAATATATAATTACTAAGAACAACTAACATTTAATAAGAACATATTAAACAATTACGAATTAACCAAAAATATATATAAAATAAAAAAATCTGGAACAATGAATTAA
The DNA here is from genome assembly GCA_018340775.1 of Taxus wallichiana var. yunnanensis. Taxonomy (NCBI): domain Eukaryota; kingdom Viridiplantae; phylum Streptophyta; class Pinopsida; order Cupressales; family Taxaceae; genus Taxus; species Taxus wallichiana. The sequence goes on along the minus strand of CM031241.1, from coordinate 623,767,631 downwards.
TTAATTATTGTTTTTACTATGATAAACCTATATAAGAATGATGGTTATATTCAAAAATAAGATTTAAAGAATACAAAAGCAACAAGAATAGGGCAGGTCTACAATTTTCTTACGTGCAAACTCTTCATTTAAAACGGATGGCTAAGTATGTGGCGGCTTTATTCATGCAATGGATACTCCCCAGAAACACAAACTCTGGATGAATCGGCCGCCATCATTGACCACAATATTTCATATGTGTAAACCGCTTTCCTCATAATTGAACTTTCAGGGTTTGCGTCCATGTGAATCATCATGACGTCCATTAGAATTTTTTACAGTCTGCTCGTCTGTGTTATAATTTCAGGCTTTGCAGCTCAACGAGTATATCGAGGTGAGTGTTCATTTGAGAGAAGTTTTAATCATGTATTAAACATTTGTGGCGATTTTCATCAATGTTTGTGGCTTTGCAGAGATAGTTTGGAGGATCCAGCCAGAGAAAACGTCCCTGCGATTACAGTACGCAGGCGGCCATGCAGCACTCGTTCACAGCGAGGAAGAACATGTTAGATTGCATAGAATAGAAGACGTCGTTTTACTTCCAGATAATCAGGTGCTTTTGTTAATGCGGCTGCGGTTAATGCTTCCTCCAAAATCGAGTCTTTCATGTGTTTTTTCAAATAAAATTACGACACCGGTGATGGGAGTCGATTACAGGGAGGACCGAGCTGCATTAATCAGATGTGAAATCCCACCTCATTTTTCTGTTTTCCCTAATTCTGTAGACATTATAACTGCATTTACAGAGCCCACAAATGTAATCATGAGCCTGCAAAAGACGGGATCTCGTCCAGTGAAGTGGAATCACATAGTTTACGAGAGCGCGGTTAGTGAGATGGACGTGATCTTGTTCGCCAAAGGAATCAACACAAGACAGGGCATCAACGCCGCGCCGCAAACCCTTCGTTGCGTCTTCAGTAACACAGTCGAAACCGCCGTCACGGTCTCCGCTCAGGAGGTTTTCAGGTGCGCCCACCCGCCGCAACACCTCCAATCTCAGCTTTCCGGCGGAAAAATCACCCTGAAAACATTGCCGTCTCAAATCATGCCTTCGGCTGCATACTATAATCCCCAATATATAATATCGGAAGCAAAAGATATTCCAAAGAAATTGTTGTGCGCTTGCACGATGGTCTTCAACGCCGCCAAATTTCTGGAAGAGTGGATAATTTATCATTCTCATTTGGGGGTGGATGAATTCTTCATCTACGACAACAACAGCGAAGACCATCTGGAGGAAGTGATAACAGAGTCTGTGCAGAGCGGATACAACGTGAGTCGGCGTCTGTGGCCTTGGGCTAAGACGCAGGAAGCCGGATTCGCTCACTGCTCTTTAGCAGCTGCAAATAAATGCAAATGGGTGATGTTCACCGACGTCGACGAGTTCGTATTCTCCCATGGATGGTTGCAGGATCCAGCGGCTTCCTCAAATGCCCTAAAAATCATGCTTTTAAATAAAACCTCCTCCAACAGGGTAGGGCAAGTATCCATGAAATGCAGAAACTTTGGGGCGTCAAATCTCAAGGAGCACCCTGTGGCGGGGGTGACGCAGGGTTACACGTGCAGAGAAAGAGAAATGCGGCGTCACAAGTCCATCCTGCTGCTGGAAGCGGCATCTCTGTCATTGATAAATGCCGTACATCACTTCGAGCTGAAGCCCGGCTATAAAACAGTTGGCGTGAAATCGAGTGAGGCGGTAATTAATCACTACAAATATCAGGCGTGGAGCGAGTTCAGAGAAAAGTTCAGAAGAAGAGCGTCTGCGTACGTGGTGGATTGGAAAGAGGGGAGGAATAGAGCGTCACAGGACAGGGCTCCCGGTGTGGGTTTCGAGGCAGTTCGGCCTCCTGACTGGGAGAAGAAGTTCTGTCAAGTGAATGATACTTCATTGCGTCAATTCACGGCAAAGGTTTTTTCCGTCAAAATGGGTCGCTTTCGCTGATGCAGTGGCAGTTATAGCAATAATTAAAAATTTGGCACATACCTTAGAAGTAGCGTGATTCGAACCTGTATTTCCCTTTCAGCTAGTTAGGTATTCCCTATTTTTTTTTAAATGGCATATTCGTTTCAGATCAAGCGTTCCACATGTCTAAGAGTATGAAGTTGACGTTGTTCATAACTCATTTAAATACAAACTTCTTTTGCCATAAAGTTTGACATTTGAGCAGGGGTTGAATTTGTTGGCCACCTACGTCTTTCAAACAATTGTTGAATGTTGGTAATTGTAAAAGAGAGTTATTTATATTTTACTACTAAAATAAATACAAGTTTATTTTATATTAATTTATGTGTTTTTAAGTATATATTTAATTTACATATAAATCTATATAATTGTTATATTTTAAATATTTGTAAATATTTAAAATTAAAATCATAAAAATATATAAATGATTCTCAAATTTAATTTTTGTATTCGAGTGATTAATATAGAAATATAAAAATAAACAAAAGTAAAAAGTGATCAATTAATTTTTTAATAATTAAAATATCTTTAAAAAAAAATCTTTTTTTTTTTTTTAGTTTCATAGACTGGATTGACAATGTAACCCCGCTAAAACAACCCACTTGAGACCCAAGAACAACCCGAGGACTAGTTAGGAAAAATTATAGAATATTTTTTTGTCTAAAAGAGTCTACAACCAAAGTTACAAGATAGCTTATAGTTTTATTAATGTGACAATTATAAAAGATCACAAGGTCCAAACTTAGGTTAGATTAATCAATTAGGTTAAGAGGGTAATTTCTCACTATACCACTCTCTAACAGCTTAAAATATTCAAATTGATTTTTCTCAAAATTAACGCACTCAAAACTTCCCAAAAACATTCCCATTAGATAGGAAATTTCCTCACCTTTCCAGTGATATAAAGAATTCCTCCTAACTCCTCATATTTCTCAAGTTATGGGTCGACGGACCTTGGGAGGAAAATTTTCCCAAGAGCGGGTCTCATGGGCCTAGGGGAAGAAAATTTTCCCAACTCGGGTCTCACGGACTTTGGAGAGAAATTTCACCCGGAGGAGGAATGCGACCAAGGGGAGGGGAAGCAAATTTTTCCCATGCGCGGCCGGTGGAGCGGGGGAAGAACTTTAGCGCTTTTTCCCTTTTGGGACAAAAGCGTGATTTGCCTCCACGCGCCCCATGAGCCTAAAAGGACACATGTCGGCATTTCCCAACTCGCAGAAAGTTGGGCCACTGGAGAATTTTTAGACTTTTAATCTTTTTTTTTTTCCGAAAAGCGCTAAGGGATCAAAATGATCCGCGCCTCCACCGATGCCCAAGGCACCACGTGTCACCATCCATTGGCATGGGTCACTGGCCGATGGGAGAACTTAGAAAATTTTCCCAAAGAAATTTTTTGAAGCGCTAAGTTTTTAAGGGATCCGCTCCTCCACCGATGCCTCATGACGCCACGTGGCAGCAGACTCCGATTGGTCAGGTGGCCATGGCGGGGCCATGGAGAAACTTAGAAAATTTTCCCAAAATTTTTCTAAAGCACTAAGTTTTTTTTAAGGATCCGCTTCTCCGCCGATGCCTCGTGACACCACGTGGCAAAGACATCCATTGCATGGCAGGTGTGGAGCCATGGAGAAAACTTAGAAAATTTCCCAAAAAAATTTTTTGCGCTAAGTGATTTTTTTAAGATCCTCTCCTCATGGTCAAACGACACCACATGGTGGGCCAATTCGTGCTTTGCAAAAAGGTTGGGAAAATTGTGGGCCGCCAAGAAAATTTTTCCTAATAAATTTTTTTTTTGACAATTAGAATTATTTTTGACGCCAAATGAAGGAAAACTTCAAAAGACCATAACTTTTGATTGGGAACTCATTTTTTAGCAAACAAGGACTTTCTGGAAAACTCTCGACGTCCTCTTTGTACAAGAATCATAAAATTTTAATTTTGATAAAGTTTAAGGGGTAAATTTCATGAAAATGATCTGCAAGCTTTAAAAAGGAAAACTGGTAAATTTTGACTTATAAAATTTTACTCAATTTGATCTTCTTTCTCTCTCAACAAGTCAAATAGGCATGGGGAATTGTTCTTAGATGGATTTAGGATGGATTTGGAAGGTAAGTTTGTTTTATTGAGTTCCAATTTGAAAATTTACAACTTTGACAACAAAACGACAGTGAAACGAGTTTGAGCCCGAGTTTGCTAAGTTTTCTAAGAAATTCCTTAAGTGTTAATGCCTAGATGAATTCGTTTAGATCTTATTATGTCAAATTTAATGTTTCATTTGTTATTTCTTTGTTGCAGTTTGGTCTATGCATTTTGGATTAAATAATTGCCAGTTTGAAAATACAAAACATAAGATCAAATTTTAAAGGGTCTATTTTCCATTTTCTTCTTCCAAGTATTAGAATACGTTCCAATTCCAATCTAATACATTTAGTTGATTCAAATCAAACTATTCAAAACCAAAATGCAATTTTGATTTCAAATTTTACACATTTCAAAAGACAGAGTTCTATGTTTTTCCTCACACGCATTTCTTCCTTTCAAACAGAGATTTCAAATACATTTAAATGATCAGATTCAATACCACAATGCAATTTGAGAAAGGTAATACAATCATTTATTGATTCCCAAAAGAAAACTTACAACTTCTTTCTTTCATTCTTCAAATTCATCATATAAATACAATTCTTTCTTTCAAAAGAAAAAATGGAGTATATCTCTTTCACATTTCAATCTTACAACTTTCATATTCAATACAACATATTTCCATTACAAAACATATACAAGTTCATCCACTTCAAGTGGGAAGGTTACAATAAGATTTATCTCAACAAGGGACTCAAACTGTTTTATTTCATTTTCCTTTGCTCCAAAACAACAACATGTAGATTTATCATTCTTCCAATTTTGATCACAACAAGAGTAGGGGAAAGGCAACGCTCTCCACCCAACCAAGACATCCAATGACAAGGAGAAATCCATCCTTCTTCATTGGCCCCGAGCCCCAACCACAAAGCAATGGAAGATGTGATTCAACTCATGGCAATAACAGGCTTCCACAAACACACATGCAAATTTCACATTTAAAACACAATCCAAAAATAATGTAGTTTACAACTACATTAAAGCATGACAAACAACACTAAGGCTTCATCAAGCAAGCCAAAGGAGCAAGAAACTATGGGGGATGCTACTTATGCCTCCCAAAGGGGAAATGGGTATCACCACCTGATTTCAAACTACCAAAATATAGTATATCAAAGCCCTGACATGCCCTTATGCCTCCCCAAGTACCCCTTATTCCTCACATTTCCTTATGCCTCCCCAACCTCTTATGGCACCCCATAATGAGTAAAGAAATGCAAGCTATTTCTTTGTAAGGTGGAACCCAAATCCCAACTCCCTCCACACTTATACCTCCCCAAAACACTTGTGCCTCCCACAAAATGAACCCCATAGTCTTCTCCTACACCATACCTAGGCCATCTACCCAACATCCCACAAACATACCAAAACATTCACAACAATAACAATTTCATAAACAGAAAGAGAAGTATTACAAGAGCCAAGCTCCTACCTCTCCATGATGGAGTTGTTCCAAGTTCCAAAACAACAAGCTTTATCCCAATGCAAGCAATCCCAATCATCCAAGCACAAGCATGCAACAATCTTTCAAAAACTTCTCCAAGCAAGAGCTCCAAAACAACAAATAATTCACCCCAAAAGAGTTTCCAAAAGTGAAGCAACCCAAAACAAGGCAAGCAAATTCAAATTTTATAGAGAGAGGAAAAGAAGAGGATGAGGTGGATCCATGTAGGATGCCACATCACACATCCTCAACCCCAACCCAAAAGTCAACTTCATTCTCCAATGCATAATAAATAGGTGGGTGAATAATATGACAGTTTACTTACATACTCAAATCCAACCCACACCCCAAAGGACTGAAATTAAACCATGTAAGAAAAGTGCAATTAAAACTTACAATTTGTCTTCTCAAAAAATATTATAAAAGTCTAAATTCAACTCTCCAACCATAGGTATGGTTGGTAAATAAATTTAAGAGGTATGGGACAAGTTTAACTTGTCCCACAAGCCTCCAAAATCAGCCTCCAAGGAAAAATTCGAATTTCCAAGAAGGTGGAGTGTTTCACACTCAAAATTTAACTTACACATCTTACACATCTCTTACAACACTTTAATTCAAGGCCAACAACTCTATTAATTACTTTCTTATGACATATTTTAATTAATTAACTTAACAACATGATTACTCACAATATTACACATCATTTAATAAATAATGAAAGGGTCAATGCACCACAAAATAAACACATGCAAACATAAATAAAAAGGAACCAAATAAATAAATACACATAACCCTTGGTCACATTTAAAGGTGATCCCCCATGGGAATCCCTAACAAAACAAACACACAAAAAATACAAGTTACCATGGTGACCTTGTTGAATTCATCTAGAATTCCAATGTGGTTGGTCTCCAATCCCCGATGTTTGTTGTGATATTTTAACCTGCAAAACACAAATACCTCCTTCGGCCTCATGGCCATATCAGAACATCCAAAATAATATAAATAAAATTCTAAAATCATCTAGATATATGAATCACAACAACATCCAAGCAACCAACAAGATCATTTGCAATTTTACTCAACAACTATATCATCATCAAATAATTTTCATTTCTAGGTCTACTCACAATATCCAAATATCACATGTCCGAACAACATCCATAATATAACCATGTCAAACAACATATCATCATCAATATCCAAAATGTCTCTAATAATCATCATGCATCATAACTGAATCAAGGTCAACAATAATCCATGATCTAACATCTAACATCATACTATAATAAAGTCCATAATCATGTCCATAATATAATCAACAATATCATGATCAATATCAAAAAAGGTGTCAAAGGGAAGTGGGCACTACATCCCCTCCCCTTAGACTCGAATTCCTCCTGGAAGTCACTGAACAAATGTGGAAACTGAACTCGTAGCAAAGTAGCATCCTCCCATGTAGCCGTAGTCACATCATATATGTCCCACCGCACTGCATTCCGATCAATCTCTCTACCTCGAAGGCCCGTGGTCCCGCGATCTAGGATGCAAACGGACTCCACCATCACCTTCCCCGATTTTGTACCTGCAATGAGGTTCAATCTAACACGTGAGAAGGATCTCAATATATCTCCTAAGAACTGAAACATGAAACACATCATGTACGCGAGACAAGCTAGGTGGCAATGCTAGATGGTAGGCCAAAGGGCCGATATGCTCCAAGATCTCAAAAGGACCAAAAATCTAGGAGATAACTTAGAACCTTTTCCATAATGGATAGGGATCTTATGTGGCCTGACACGAAGGAACACCTTCATGCCCACATAAAAACTATGGTCAGTCCTATGTTGATCTGCGTACTTCTTCTTCCTTCCATGTGCCTCCCGCATCTCTCTATCCGATCAAAACCACCTGCTACTCCATGTCCCGTAACAAAGTTGGTCCAAGAGAAACCCTTTCCTCTAACCTGTCCCAACTAAGAGGTGTCTTGCACTCTCTGCCATACAAATCCTGAAAAGGATCCATGCCTATAGAACTCTGAAAACTATTATTGTAGGCGAACTCCACCAAGTACATGTACTCCTCCCATTTAGACTGCTGATCCATCACATACATCCTGAGCATATCCTCTAAAATCATGATTCACCCGCTCAGTCTGTCCATCTGTCTTGGGGTGATATGTTGTACTGAAATTGATCTTTGTTCTGAGGGCATACTGCATGGTAGTCCAAAAATGGGAAGTGTACAAAGGATCGCAGTCACTAATGATCTTCCACTAATCCCTCAAACCCGACAATCTCATCAAGATATACCCGCAACCATCGCACTAGTTGTATAAGTGGTCTTTACTAGAGAAAAAGTGAGCCATTTTTTCAATTTATCAACCATGACCATGATGGCATCGTGGTGATATCTCAACATCAGTAACCCAATAATGAAGTCCATGGAAATGGTGTCCCATTTCCACTCCGGTATAACATGAGGAAAGAGAAGGCCACTGGATGTTGATGCTCGGCCTTCACTTTCTGCACTCTAAATAACATGACACAAACCGAGCCACATTCTTTGAAGTCCTTTCCAAAGTGATACTACTGTCTCAAAGTAGTGTGCATCTTTTTCACCACAGGATGGGCTGAATAGGGTGCACAATGTGCCTCTGTCAATATGTCCTGCCTCAAGCATCCATCTCTGGGAACATAAATCTGACCTATGTGTTTGAGAAGGCCATCTACCTCTAGTGAGAAACCATCAACTTCCCTTCAAGGCATCTCTCGGACTCGATCTCTTCTCGAACTAAAATGTAGAAGATGTGAAGAGGAAGCTGATGAAGAATCCCTCCATGAAATTTGTGCCCACCGAAGTGGCCATAATCACATGTCTCCTTCTCGCTAAGAGCGTCTCGCCACCACATTCTCCTTCCTCTTCACATGCTCTATCTCCATATCATACTCACAAAGCAACTCCATCCAACGCCGTTGATGAGCGTTGAGATTGGGTTGCATGAAGAGGTGGTGAAGACTCAAGTGATCTGTCTTGAGTGTTAATCTCTGACCAAGAAGAAAGTGCCTCCATCAAACCAAAGAGTGCACAACTGCTGCAAGCTCAAGATCGTGAGTCGATAATTAAGCTCATAATCTCTGATTTTGCGAGACTTAAAAGGCACTACTCTACCCTCGTGCATCAACACACCTCCAAGTCCCGCTAAAGAAGCATCCATGCAAATGAAAAACTCACCCCGTGGATCTCGGCACTTTGTAAGAATAGGCGTTGTAGTGAGACATTCCTTTAGTGTACTAAAGGCCTGCTCACACACCTGTCGACCAAACAAACTTCTTTCCTTTCCTTTAAAGGGAAGTGATGGGGTGCGCAATCCGAGAGAAGTCTGAACAAATCTCCTGTAGTAACCTACCAATCCCATGAAGCTATGCACCTCTGATCATAGTAGTGGGTGCTAGCCAATCCATAATAGCTCTAATCTTGGAAGGATCGGTGCGGTGAGACCTTCCCCAAAAATGATATGTCTTAAATAATGCACCTTCGATCAAAGAAAGCACACTTCTCCAAGTTCCCGTAAAGTTGTTGCTCCCGAAGACACTAAAGAACCAGCGAAGGTGTCCCTCGTGCTCCTCACGTGTACGTGAGTAAATCAAAATTTCATCAAGGAAGATGAGCACGAAGCAATCTAAGAAAGTCCTAAATACCCCATTCATCAAACTCATAAACACTACAGGGCATTAGTCAAACCAAAAGGTACCACTATGAACTCATAGTGGCCATATCTCATATGGAAGGTGGTCTTATGAATGTCCGCCTCCGAAATCCTCAATTGATGGTAGCCTGACTTAAGATCAATCTTAGATAAAAAAATTTCTCCTTCATCTGATCAAACAAATCATCAATGCGTGGAAGGGGATAACGATTCTTGATCATTACCTTATTCAGTTAGCGGTAATCAATACACAACCACAAGGATCCGTCCTTCTTCTTTACAAAGATCACCGGTGCACCCCAAGGGGATACACTAGGACAAATTAGGCCCTTCTCTAGAAGGCCCTCAAGCTGTAACTTGAGCTCGCAGAGTTCAGGGGTAGTCATCCTATAAGGTTCTCGTGAGATAGGCTCCGCTCCCGGAACCAGATCTATATGAAAATCAATCTCACGTGGGGGTGGTAACCCCGGTAGCTCCCCTAGAAAGACATCTGCAAACTCTCTCAAAATGGGATGGTCATCTAACGATGGTCCACTAGACCCATCTTCTGATCGGTCACTAACTATGATAGCAAACATCTGACAACCTCGTCACACACACCACTTAAGCTACATAGCGGAGATGGTGCGAATAGAAATGGGTCTCCTGACCCCGCTAACACTACATCTGCTCCTAGATCATTTGTACAAGATATGATCTTGTGGTAACAATCCACTCGGCCCTATGTTCGATAACCAATCCATGCCCAAGATGACTCCATAATAACCCAAATCGGAAGGATACAAAGATCCGAGGTAGTGATAAAAGGTCCCAAATCCACCACACACTCCTTAACTAAGGAGTCTATAGAGATCTTGGCTCCGAAGCCATCTCAACATCCCAACTATGACCTTGCCTAATCGCCACCAGCCTACATCATTCTACTAAAGATGGTGCAATAAAAGAGTCAAGAACCAAAATCAAACAAAATGGAGGTAGGAATACCGCCAATGTTACCTTAGATCTCAATAACAGTACTCTAATGTTTTGCTTGAAGTTCTCGACCACTACGTACATCCTATGATTGCGCCCCATATCACCAACAATAGGCTCTCGAGATCGTGCCTTACCCTTGTTATTAGGGTTATGTGGGCGCTCTCCAAAATGTCTAGTAACACCATACCCAAAACAACCACCTAATCCTCTCCCCTAAGTAGCAGGTCCAAATGGGTGACTCCAGAGGTTTGTGGTGTGATCTTGATGACCCTGTTGTGGACCTGCTGAGGTCTCTCTTGGCAAGACCCTTTGAGTGAGTCCTCTAGGCACCTCAGGTCTTGATGGGACCCCAGGAGGAGGCCCCATACTCCGACCTCTCTGTCCATCAAAATTTTGTGAGGTCTATAAGGTGGGCGGGATCTGCTCATCACTGCTATGGTCTAAAATATGACTATAAAGAACCCTATCCACCACGAGGAAGAGGTACCGACCCCCGATATTTTATCCTCGCATCGGTTGTATGCGGCTCAACTTAGTCTCTAGACCGCTAGGTCTTTCCCCGAGTCTCCTCTTCTATATAGGCCTTCTCAACGGCCTCGGCTAGTGTTCAGTGGACAATGGATCCATATCAACCTCCAATGTCTAGATTTAGGCCCCAGATGAACCTTTGGATCCGCACTTGCTCATCTTGCATGTAATCAACATACTAGAGTAGATCCAAAAATCAACTCTCATACTCTGCTACTGTAAGAGATGCTTGTCGAGGTCATGAAACTTATCTATCTGCATCGTAAGAACCTCCGTGAAAATATCTACTCCCGAATCGCTCCTCAAAGAGCTCCTGTGTAACTGCCTCTCGGAACCAACATGGAGCTTTTGCTCCTTTGTCCGCCACTAGACACCAACTCCATCCTTCAATAAATGAATTGCAACACAAGCTTTCGTGTTGCTAGAACAGGCGACAGAGCTCAAGCACCCGCTCAAGCTCACCAACCAGCCTCTACCCCGAAATCCACCTCGTGTCACCGTAATAATGTGATGGCCGAAGCCTCGGATCTCCATCTAAATATGTCCCGAGTGTGAATCTCCACCAAGCAGAAAGCACATCCATCGAACCAAAGAGTGCACAATCGCCGCAAGCTCAAGATCATGAGTCGGATAATTAAGCTCATAATCCTTAAGCTCATGAGACTCAAAAGCCACTACTCGCCTCCCGCATTAACACACCTCCAAGCCTTGCTAAAGAAACATCCGTGCAAATGAAAAAATCACCTTGTGGATCCGACACTACAAGGATAGGTGATGTAGTGAGACATTTCTTCAAAGTCATCAAGGCCTGCCGCACTGTCTCGACCAAACAAACTTCCTCCCTTTCCGTCAAGGGAAGTGACGGTGCACAATCCGAGAGAAGTCTTGAACAAATCTCTTGTAGTAACCTACTAAGCCCATGAAATTGCACACCTCGGTCCACAGAGTGGTGCTGGACAATCCATGATAGTCTTCATATTGGAAGGATCGACGATACCTTCCCGTAAATGATATGACCCAAATACTACACCATCGTCTCGGAATAATGCACACTTCTCCAAGTTCCGTAAAGTTGTTGCTCCCAAAGACACAAGAGATTCACTTCGTTTACCTCGAGTTATACTTGTAGTTCTTGGGTGGTTTTTTATCCTATATGTATTTACTTATTATACATTTGTCCTTATGTGAGATAAGAGATTCATTCACTTCATTTACCTTGAGTTATACTTGTAGTTCATTTTTCTAATATGTAATGGGTTTTTCTTTCCCATTATGGTCCCCTTTTGATTTCAAATTAAAAACACCAAAAATATAAAAATTCCAACATACGAGGGATTTTCCCCTCTTAAACACAGAGAAATATTACCCTATCGCTTCTAAAATGTAAGATCAGTAGACATCCAAAATGTAAAAAGGAAGCTAGGGTTTTTTTTTTTTTTTTAAGAAGCTCAAAATCAGTTAAAATGTAAGATCATAGACATCAAAATATAGATTATAGATCCCAAGACACATACAAAGATTGTGTAAAAGCTAGAATTCATATAATAGTCATAGAGGACAAATCCATCAAGATATAGGTAAAATCTATTTAGACAAATGACTTTTCCTATGATGGGCAACTTTATCCTCCCTTCAATTTTAGATCTCTAAATTTTAAGATGGCTTAACGACATTCTACACAATGTTTTTTTGTGTATTTCTATATCATTATCACTTTATACTAGTCAATAAATCAATACAATATCTTGTAACCCTTACATACATTTTCTTTATCTAACTTGTAAGAATTTGTATAAGATCATTTTAATAACTATATGTGTTTGTAATATTTATAATTCTAATTCATATAGATTAATCTAAATTAAAGCAACACCGAAATTTAAAATTACACGTTTAATCTTAGGTATGACTATAAATATCAATAGTTGGATGTTGTTGCTTATTAATACAAAAGCAAAAAAAAGCAACGAGAATACGAGAGGTGTACATTTTAAATTTACACGTTTAATCTTCTGGTATGACTAAAAATATCAATAGTTGGATGTTGTTGTTATTAATACAAAAAAAAAAAGCAACCGAATACATGTAAACCACTCTACGTATGCATGTGATAAAATGGTCGACTTCCGTGGAATTTCCTTAATTCATACCCCCGCAATTTGAAATGGACAATGGATTGATTCGCTTCCCCTCATAATATCTTTGAGGCTTTACATGTGTAAGATCGTAAACTTCCAAATATGGATTATTGATCCCAAGACACATACAAAGATTGTGTAAAAGCTAGAATTCATATCATAGTGAGAGGACAAATCCATCGACACATATAAAATATATCTGCATGATGGCTTTGCCCACGATAGGTGATTTTATCCTCCCTTCAATTTTAGATGTCCAAATTTTAAGACGACTCAACGACACTCTATAATTTTCTATGCATTTCCATATCATTGTCACTTTATACTAGTCAATAAATGAATGCAATTTCTTATAACCCTAACATACATTCTCTTTATCTAATTTGTATAAGATCATTTTAATTACTAGATGTGTATAGTAATATTTATAATTCTAATTCATAGTGATTAATCTAAATTAAAGCAACACCTAATTTTAAAGTTACACATTTAATCCTAGATAAAACTATAAATATCAATAGGTGGAATGGTGGATGGAATATAATAGAATCCCCTCCTATGCTTGTGTGATGTAGATGAACCAACCTTGTCCTTTGTGATGGAGCTAAGTGAATGCAAATGATCTCCAAATTCCTTAGATGAATGCAACCCTAGGTGGATGATAGTAGTGACTAGTGCTTGGTCCCTCATTATGGTCTCATAAATTTATATTTATAGGGTTCTCTTGATCTAATTTCATAATTAACCCCGAAATGGCCGACCACCAAAAATATAAGAAGATGAAATGGCTAGAAAGTGCCGAAAAAGTGATGGGAAAGTTCAAAGGAATCGGGGTGCCCATGGTGGGACCAAGGCACCCATGGGCACCCCAGTACTAGCCTAGTTACCCCAATTAAAGCTAAAATAACGCGAAATGAAAAAAGTTGACTAGGCATGCAGGTGCAAGAGGTTTGGAATGAAAAAGAAAATAAAGTAAGATTGTCAAAAGACGAGGGTTAATTAGTACTTTCTTCACTCAAAAACCTTCTAAATAATAGTATGAGACCGGACTAAATAACGTCTAAAGTGCATGATTTTGTTTCTACAGTTCTATATTTTACAAGTGAGAATTTATGACATTGTTTGCAAATCCGATCATCAATCGCACCTTCCCGGATTACTTCATGTCTATTTGGAAATCCCCGATTCCTCTATCTTTCTTCCTTTCTTAGGGTTTTATAGTTCGATCTTAGTTTTCTTGTATCATTTCTATACTTTATCATTTGTACCTTATTTATTTCAATAAGTGACTTCTCTAATATATATATTTAATTCAAATTAAATAAAATCACTATCAATTTGCGAATGGATTTATTAAAAAAAATCTTCTCAAACAATCTAAAACTATCATAAATCTTTTGTTTGTTTAGCTGATCTACTTCATTAATCCTTGAAAGCTTCACGTGTTCAACCCAATGCTATATAAAGGTACCTACTTCTCTCATTATGTTGTTGGATTTGTATAAATGTCATTTTTTTCTTTTCCCCATAAATATTTATATCTCATACATAATTTTCTTCCCAATTTCGGATAGTTTACATTTCAATTTTGTGTGTGTTTGTGTTTGTGTGTTCAATAAATGTAATAGTGATGTGTTTTGCAAGTAAATTGACTCCATCACCCAATGGATAAGAAACTAGTCATAAACCAATTTATTCTAGAATTTGAGCTATGTCATGTTTGTCATCCGTCCCAATTTACATCCAATCCAAGTCAAGTCATCAATTTGAGCCAATTGTTGTGATGTAAAATTGAATATTTTGGAACTTCCCGATTTGTGTTTCATTATGTCAAAATAACCTAAGAGACGGATTTTGAGTATAAACACTATAAATAAAAGGTCATCTTCCTTGAATCATTTTGGTTATGGAATGAATATGTTTAAGTTTAAAATGTTCTAAGTGTCAACTCATAATCATAATATAGGTCGAGTTCAAATTATTCCAGTGTTTTGTGTGGAACCTCGGCCATGTAACAATTGAGTCTTGTGTTGCTTATAATTCATTATTGGACCTTCTTAATATGATTATTCCAAGGTGGGTTCAAATTATGTGATCGTGTCTTTAAATATATAAATGTTTTACATTTTTCCAAGGTTCAATGACATGATCAAGCAAGTTTACTTTATGCTTGTTCCAAACCATGACACAAAGGCCCTCTAAAATCTTTCTCTAAACTATCTTTCATTAGCGTAAATGTTTCTCTTAAACACGCTTCCACAATTCCTCGATAGTTTTTTCACTTTGGTATATAGTGTTTAACGGGTCTCAAGCCTTGCCAAATATAACATTTACAACACCATCATTAAGCCCTATATAGCTCATAAGAAATTATTCCACATAGACCTAGATGTACATCACTCCATCACACCAAGTAGGGAACTCAAGAATCATTATAAGGTTCCTTCGATTCCACAATCACATAGTGCATGATTGGTTCAACACCCATTCAAAATGGGTTTTATATGTTACATAGTCGGGAAAGGTTAAAACCAGGGAAGTTTAAAACCAAGGAGCATTTCGATCATGACAAAACCGATATTATTACTTCTTAATTTTTATTCCACATTTGTTTTCGACACCTAACACTTGCCTTACACTATACTACTTCCTTGTTGGATCTATGAATACATGATTATTATATAAAATAATGTTTATCTCATGTCATCAAAATGTTTCATACCTTTTCATGTGAAAATGGCCTCATGCGGATGTGTAATAATTCAAGTTAGGAGTAAGGATGATAGATCTTGGTTCAATGGCTTCGGATAAGAGAATAATGAAATTGGATTTTTACAAGGAGGAAACATGTTTGTATTAGGCATATGGTATGTCTACTTTTCTTAGACAAGTTCTATCATACATAAGGGATGGATTACAGCTTAAAAGGTATCATTGAATTCTACATGTAATGCAAGGAATCTAAGAGATTAAGATGCCAATGGTTGTTATTAACTTAATCTTATAAAGGTTAGTGAGGATAACATAAAAGTGTTTCCTTTAACACAAGTTGTGCTTACCTGAAACTTAAGGAACTATTCATGTTGTTCCTTTTGCTCTAAGTTTTGTAAATCGAGAGCATAACACTAGAATTCAATTGCATCACATAGTTTAAGAACCCATGGAATAGTGCCTTCATTTCTTTTATTATTTGATATATATGATGACAATATATAAAAAAATCTTAAATGTGTTCCTTGTCCGCCCAAATGCCAAATTTTGGTGGGACATTTTTCAAACAATTTTGAGATAACATTAAACATGCTTTTGAGATGGTGATGAGTATGAAACTTTTGAAACCAAATGGATCTATAACAAGATAGGTCCATAATGGAGATCAACACAAGATATAAAACGAGCCCATGAACTCTTGAGTTTGAAAGAAGGATCTAGAAATTGTTGATGACATCAAAACATAAACTTGTAATGAAGTAACTCAAAATTTGAATGGAAAGAAGTTTGAGATGATGGATTATTGGTTGCCCCCAATGTGACATTGAAATATTCATAAGTAATCTACTCTAGCAGATCCCAAGAAGTATGACAAGGAAATGATAAGAAATGACGAATGAAGACACTAAAACACTTAATGTAACAAGATTAACTTTTGATCTCATATTATGTGATGTGCCATGCAATGGGAATGGACAACCCAACTCGGTAGTTGGAGAATTTAATATAATCATGTAGGAGAAATAAATAAATTATCATTATAGGAGGATCTTGTAGAAATATCGATTAATATGTCCAGAGATCAATGTCTCATACATAAATATCATCACCATATTTAATGAGAAGAAATTTCTTAGGGAAGGGCCCTAATCATGGGAGAGTAGGAAAGAAAAGGGTGTGGATTGAAAGCCAAATTCCTCTCACTAGAATCCGCACACCTATGCAGTTGATAGATAAGTTTTTGGTCAGATATCACGCAATGGAAAATTAGTTACTATTTCCCAATGGATGTGAATCTTATTCTATATCAAGATGGCCTATTTCAAAATACAATCAAATAAAAATCAAATATGTTAATTCATATAAATTATTTGACATGAATTGTAATTAATTAATTCATTGAATTAATTAAATATTGTAATAAGCAAATGTAACTCAAGTTGAGTCACTTGAACTCACTGTGTCCAAGTTAGGTCTAATGTATTCATTTAACTACTTTTGGGAACATGCCTATAAATGGATTCTCAATAATTGAAACGATCTCTCTTTTCTCAATCCTAGAGAAAATATGCTACAAATTTGTGTACACAATTTTTTTTTCCTATTTTTTGAATAAAGAATGAAATCGAATGAGATAATTTCTACCCTATGGTGTTAATGCTCTTTAATCATAAAATTGTGTTTTGTTGTTTATGTTTAAATTATGTCTTAAATATCCCCATTCATACAAGTTATGAGTGTACTCTAATATTGCAAGCTTTATATTATATATCATTATGGTTGGACTTTGTGCCATGCACACGTAATCTGGAATGATGAATACTTTATATTTTTGGGTGGTTTTTTATCCTATATGTATTTACTTCTTGTACCTTTTTCATTGTGTGAGATAAGAGATTCGCTCACTTCGCTTTACCTCAAGTTATACCTATAGTTATTTGTTTCTAATATGTAATGGGGTTTTCTTTCCCATTATGGTCCACTTTTGCTTTCAAATTAAAAACACCAAAATATAAAAATTTCCATCATACGAGGAATTTCCTCTTAAACGCAGAGAAATATTACCCTATCAATAGGTTATTTCTCTTACTATCATTAGATCTTATGTTGCTTCCATTAGGCGAATTGAGAACACACACTATGAAATAAAAATTGCCAATAGGTGCCCTTTTTATTTTACTTCAAGTTCCAATATGCTCATTTCTAATTTAAAGTAGAGGAAATTGTAGATACCCAAAAATGGTATGAGCCATTTCTATAATGGATTTTAAATGATTTTGTGTGTGTGGTCAAGTTAACTCTAGGTCAAAATTTCTATAGAATTATAGGTCAAATGTTTCGTAACCATCCTTAAACACATATATGGTCATTGTTCGTTTGTTTTCATGTGTGTTTTTGGAAATTCCACCTTGTGGAGTTAATATCGAGTGATTCTTCTATAAATCGGGACTCAGTCGGTCTTCCTAGATAAAGTAACCTAAAAATGTTCATCCTACATGGTCGGATTTGTCCTTTTTCTTCACTCGACTTTTTCAAACAAATCTCTTCATGTCAAGATTTTAGGTCATTTGATTTTGAAATTTTGGATTGGTCATGCGCCAAAAGATTCCAAATTCGAGCTATGATCGCCAAATAAATGCATCACTTAAAACATTTTAAATGGGAGAATCATCAAAAGATCAATACACTTTCCAAATATCAAAATATCTCTTGCATTTACTCAAGTTCATAATTGATTATGCTCATGGCAAATATGAAGCACACATATCAGTATGCATTACTTCTTATGCCATTGATTCTAGGGAATTGCATGTAGAATTGCATTGATTGGCACATGTCCTCACACCTATTATGATGGATAATTACACCATTCTAAGACCCATTTAGAGTAATTTTACGTAGGAAACTCTTAATTTAACAAGAGTTTGATAAATCTTGTCCCCGCAAACTAACCCATTTTTCAAGTGTTCACGTAAAAAGGAAGCTAGGGTTTTTATGAAGAAGAAGCTCAAAATCGATTACAAAATGTAAGATCATAGACATCCAAATATAAACTACCCAAAAATGTTCCCATTTGATAGGAAATTTCCCCACCTTTCCAAAGTGATATAAATAAGTCCTCCTAACTCCTCATATTTCTCAAGTTATGGGCCAGCGAGCCTTGGGGTGAAATTTTTCCCAAGAATGGCCCCCATGCCTAGGGAGGAAAATTTTTCTAGGGTCCCGCATGGACCGTAGGGAGAAATTTCACCCAGAGAAGGAATCGTGGGGTGGCAGAGTGAAATTTTTCAAGGTGCGGGCTTGTGGAGCGGGAAGGAATTTAGCACTTTTTCCCTTTTGGGACAAAGGCGCACTTACCTCTCTCGCGCGCCCGCGAACTCCGAAAAGGGAAATGTGTCAAGATTTCCAAGTGCCACGTGTCGATCCTCGATTCACATAGGGAAAACAGATTTACATGGGAAACACATTAATTTATACTTTAAAAGAAAAAAGATACAAGGGTTAAAATGCTTCACGCCTCTGCTGATGCCTAAGGCCGCCACATGTCAACCAACCATCGGGCGCGGGCGGGACGACTTTTGAGTAACTTTAGGATTTTTTCCAAAGGAAGTTTTAAAGTTTTAAAGTTAAGAAACCCTCTACTCCTCCGTCGTCGCCTCGTGAGGCCACGTGTCACCCAATCATTGGTTGCGGTCATGCGGACTACGGAGAAAGTTAAAAAAGTTTTGCCAAAGGGTTTTTATAAAAACGTTAAATTGAACACGCGGCCCGTGCACCCACAAAAGTACGTATCCTAGGCAAGGGTGGGGATACGGGGCCACGGAGAATTTTTAGAATTTTTCCAAAGTTAGAATCAAAAGGGTTAAGTTAAAGTGTGCGCCACGGAACACATACCAAAGGTGAAGGGAGGGGCGGTGGGGATGCGGGAAAATTTTCCAAATTTTCCCTTTCCGAACTTAGACTAATCTTGATAACAATGAGGTTTGCGGGCCAATGGGGTGGCGTAAAAACTTCATAACTTTAGCACTTTTGGGAAAAAAGCGTAAAAGGGAAAACTTAAACCCACGGGTCCACTAGTGAATATTTTAATCATTTAAATTTGACAGTTAGATTAATTTTGAGGCCAAAAATGAAGTAAAACTTCAGAAGGCCATAACTTTTGATAGGGAACTTGGTTTTGGCAAACGAGGACTTTTTGGAAAGCTCTCGACGCCCTCTTTGCACAAAAATCTTAAGAATTTAATTTTGATGAAGTTTAAAGTGTCAATTTTGAGAAAACATTTTTCTGTCACTTAAAAAGTGAACTGGTCATTTTAACTTGTAAAAATTTTGTTCAAATTTGTCATTTTATCTTTCTCAACATGCCAACCAGGCATGGAGGATTTCACTAGGAAGGTTTTGGGATAGATTGCAAGGTTAAATTTATTTGATTGAGTTGCATTTCAAAATTACCAATTTTTACAGCAAAAAGGTCTGCAATTTTGCCTTTGCTCGATTTGAAAGTTTCTTTAAAAATTTCTTAAGTGTTTTAGTTTGTTTGGTGTCATTTTGCCTTTACAAATACAAATTGATATTTAAATTGGTATTTTAGATATTATAGTGTCATGCTATTAAATTTTTATTAATATTTGTCAGTAAGAAAAATTACCTAACAGAACTTCAAATTCGAAAAGATTTGTTACATTCACCAACTTAAAACTATGAATTCATTCCATGCTAGTAAGTTGTATATTTCATCTTTCCTTCAATCCAAAGCATAAAAACACA
Source organism: Taxus wallichiana var. yunnanensis (assembly GCA_018340775.1). Taxonomy (NCBI): domain Eukaryota; kingdom Viridiplantae; phylum Streptophyta; class Pinopsida; order Cupressales; family Taxaceae; genus Taxus; species Taxus wallichiana. Next base: position 623,747,217 of record CM031241.1, on the reverse strand, counting down.
AATGCAGTTTCTATCTTTTTCCAAAGTCAAACATTTCAAACAATGGATTAATACATTTCCTTCATACGCATTTCACCTTTTTAAAAACTTTCCTACAGATAATTCATAGTGCATTTGAATGATCGATTTCAATATAACAATGCCATTATGAAACAAAGTAAGACAACTTCTATTATTTCCATGAATCTTTTACAACTTTTCTTTTTCCATTTCTCAAATGCAATATACAAAATACAATTTCTTTCACATTCCTTTCAAAGACAAACAAAGTATATCTCTTTCACATTTCGAATTTACAATTTTCATAGATGATACAGAAACATATTTCCATCACAATAAAAATACATGGTCATCCACTTCGAGTGAGGAAGGGTTACAATAAGAAATTATCTCAACAAGGGACTGTTAAACTGTTTTCTTTTTCTCCTTTTCTCCAGAACAACAACATGTAGATTTATCATTCTTCCAATTCGGATCACAAAAAGAGCAGAGGAAAGGCAACACTCTCCACCCAACCAAGACATTCGATGGCAAGGAGAATCCATCCTTCCTTATCGACCTTCGAGCCCCAACCACAATGCAATAAAAGATGTGTTTCAACTCATGGCAACAACAGGCTTCCACAAACACACATGTAATTTTCACATTTAAAACACAATCCAAAATAGAATGTAGTTTGTAACCACATTAAAACATAACAAATAAAACTCATGCTTCATCATGCAAGCCAAAGGAGCAATAACTATAGGGATGTTGCTTATGCCTCCCAAGGGGAAATGGGTATCACCACCAGATTTCAACCCGCCAAAATATAGTATATCAAATCCCCGACATGTCCTTATGCCTCGCCCAAGTACCTCTTATTCCTCACATTTCCTTATGCCTCCCAACCTCTTATGGTACCCCATAACGAGTAAAGAAATGCAAGCTATTTCTTTGTAAGGTGGAACCCAAATCCCAACCCTCCACACTTATACCTCCCCAAAACACTTGTGCCTCCCACAAAATAAACCCCATAGTCTTCTCTCCTACACCACTCCTAGGCCATCTACCCAACATCCCACAAACATGCCAAAACATTCACAACAAAAACAATTCCATAAACAAAAAGAATCATTTCAAGAGCCAAGTTCCTACCTCTCCATGATGGAGTTGTTCCAAGTCCAAAACAACAAGCTTTATCCCAATGCAAGCAATCCAAATCAGCCAAGCACAAGAAAGCAACAATCTTGCAAAACTTCTCCAAAGCAAGAGCTCCAAAATAGAAAAAGAATTTGCCCCAAAAGGAGTTTCCAAAAGTGAAGCAACCCAAAACAAGGCAAGCAATTCAAATTTTATAGAAGAGGAAAAAGAAAAGGATGAGGTGGATCCATGTAGGATACCACATCACACATCCTCAACCCCAACCCAAAAGTCAACTTCATTCATCAATGCATAATAAATAGGTAGGTGAATAATATGACAGTTTACTTACATACTCAAATCCAACCCACACCCCAAAGGACTGAAATTAAACCATGTAAGAAAAGTGCAATTAAAACTTACAATTTGTCTTCTCAAAATGCATTATAAAAGTCTAAATTCAACTCTCCAACCATAGGTATGGTTGGTAAATAAATTTAAGAGGTATGGGACAAGTTTAACTTGTCCCACAAGCCTCCAAAATCAGCCTCCAAGGACAAATTCAAATTTCCAAGAAGGTGGAGTGTTTCACACTCAAAAGTTAACTTACACATCTCTTACAACACTTTAATTCAAGGCCAACAACTCTATTAATTACTTTCTTATGACATATTTTAATTAATTAACTTAACAACATGATTACTCACAATATTACACATCATTTAATAAATAATGAAAGGGTCAATGCACCACAAAATAAACACATGCAAACATAAACAAAGGAACCAATTAAAAGAAAAATACATAAAATCCCTTGGTCACATTTAAAAAGGTGATCCCCCCATTAGAATCCCTAACACACACAAACACGCACAAACAAATACAGTTGTCATGGTGACCTTGTTGAATTCATCTAGAATTCCAAAGTGGTTGATATCCAATCCCCCGATGTTTGTTGTGATATTTTAACCTATAAAACACAATACCTCCTTCACCTCAGGGCCATATCGTAACATCCAAAATAATATAAATAAAATTCCAAAATCATTTAGATATATGAATCACAACAACATCTAAGAAACCAACAAGATCATTTGTAATTTTACTCAACAATTATATCATCATCAAATAATTTCCATTTCTAGGTCTACTCACAATATCCAAATATCACATGTCTAAACAACATCCATAATATAACCATGTTAAACAAAGATATCATCATCAATATATAAAAATGTCTTTAACAATCATCATGCATCATAACCGAATCAAGGTCAACAATAATCCATGATATAACATCTAACATCATACTATAATAAAGTCCATAATCATGTCCATAATATAATCAATGCAGTATCCATGATCAGATATCAAAAGGTGTCAAAGGGAAGTGTGCACTACACTACTATCGGAGACATGGGATGGAGCCATCGGATCTACGCAGGGGTCGAGAATCGCCAAGAGGAGCACCAAAGTATCGTGATAGAGATGACAAGTAGTATTTGTGGTATTTCTGTATCTATATTGTTTGATTTTGGCTCGTCATATTCTTTTATCAAGCACCATCCTTGGTAGAGCATTACAGTCCGGGTGGCAATTAGGCAGGGTTGTAGTTGGGACATTGAGATGGCTTCTAGAGCCAAAATTTCGTAGACTCCTTAGTTAAGGAGTGTGTAGTGGATTTGGGACCCTTCACCACTACCTCGGATCTTCGCATCCTTCCATTGGGTTCTTATGGAGTCATCTTGGGTATGGACTAGTTATCTCGCACGAGAGATAGAGTGGACTATTACCATAAGACTATTGCTTGTACAGATGATCTAGGAGTTGAGTTAGTGATAGCGGGAGTTAGGAGGCCCGTTTCCATTCGCACCATCTCCGCTATGCAGCTTAAGCGGTGTGTGTGACGAGGTTGTCAGATGTATGCTATTACGGTTAGTGACAATGCATCTGAGGATGAGTCTAGTGGACCATCCCTCGATGACCATTGCAGTTTGAGAGAGTTTATTGATGTTTTCCTGGGGAGCTACCACGGTTACCTCCCCCACGTGAGATAGATTTCCACATAGATCCGTCCTCAGTGTATCCCCTTGGGGTGCACCGGTGATTTTCATGAAGAAGAAGGATAGATCTATGTGGTTGTGTATTAATTACCGCCAAATAACAAAGTAACGATCAAGAATCGCTACCCCCTTCCACGCATTGAAGATTTATTTGATCGATGAAGGGGGCTACAATTTTCCAAGATAGATCTTAAGTCGTGGTATCATCACCGAGAATCACAGAGGCAAATATTCATAAGACCGCCTTCCGTATTTATATATGGCCACTACGAGTTCACAAAGTGGTACCTTTTGGTCCGACAAATTCCCCACAAAGGTTCATGAGCTTGATGAATGGGGTATTCAAGAAATTTTTGGATCGCTTCATGCTCATCTTCCTTCACAACATTCTGATTTACTCACATATGCGTGATGAGCACGAGGAGCACCTTCGCCAGGTTCTTCAGTGTCTTCGTGAGCAACATCTTTACAAGAACCTGGAGAAGTGTGTGTTCTTTCATACAAAGTGGTGTAGTATTTGGGCCACATCATTTCTAGGGAAGGTATCACAATCGATCCTTCCAAGATTCAAGCTATCATGGATTGTCCAACACCTACTAGTGTGACCAAGGTGCGCAGCTTCATGGGTTTGGCAGGATATTACAGGAGATTTGTATAAGACTTTTCTCGAATTACGCACCCCATCACTTCCCTTCAGCGGAAAGGGAAGAAGTTTTTTTGGTCAGATAGATGTGAGTAGGCCTTTAGGAAATTGAAGGAATTCCTCACAACACCTATTCTAGCAGTGTCGATCCTAAGGGCAAGTTCTACGTTTGCACAGATGCTTCTTTGATAGGACTTGGAGGTGTGTTGATGCAGGAGGGAAGAGTAGTTACTTTTGAGTCTCGCAAACTCAAAGATTATGAGCTCAATTATCCGACTCATGATCTTAAGTTTGCAGTAGTTGTGCATGCCTTAGTTCGATGGAGACAATTCCTTCTCTGGCCGAGATTTACACTCGTGGATTTATGACTTGAGTCTTCGCCACCTCTTCATGCATCCCAATCTCAACGCCGCTGGCATTGGATGGAGTTGCTTTGTGAGTATGATATGGAGATAGAGCATGTAAAGGGGAATAAGAAAGTGGTCAGTAGACACCCCGAGTAGATGGAGACATATGTCTATGGCTACCTCAAAGGGTACAGATTTACTGAGCAGGATTTTACAAAGCAAATTCCTCATGATAGCTTCTACCTTGCAGCCATAGTAGAGATTAAGACTCGTAGACCCCTTGAGGGAAGTTTGATGGATTTTCGTTAGAGGCAGATTGTCTTCTCGGACATAGAGGTCAGATATATGTTCCTAGAGATGGAGGCTTGAGATATGACATTTTGTGACAGAGGCTCATTGTGTACCTTATTCAACCCATCCCGGGTAAAGAAGATGCACGCCACTTTGAGACAATTGTACCATTGGAGAGGAATTCGAGAGACATGGCGCAGTTTGTGTCACACTATTTAGAGTGTCGAGGGTGAAGGCCGAGCATCAAAGATCCACCGGCCTTCTCTTTCCCCGCACCATAGTGTAAGTTGAGTGCTTGTGATCTTGAGTGTTGTACACTCTACCCCTTCATGGAAATTCGAATTTGGCCTTAAGGGCCAATTTTAAAGACTTGGTCCCACACCTCTTAAATTGTTATGCCAACCCTACCTATGGATTAGGGGTCAAAATAGACCCCATTAAGTGTTTTGTAAGTCAAAAAGTGACATTTATTGCACTTTTCTTACATGGGTCTTTAAGTTTTTCCTTAGGGGGTGTGGGCTTAGATTGTGTGTGTAAGTAATTTGTCATTTCACTCACCCACCAATTTATTGTGCATTGGGGTTGAGGTTTGACTTGTGAGGTGGAGTTGAGGATGAGTGATGTGGCATCCTATATGGAGCCACCTCACCCTCCTCTCTCCCTTTTTTATTTATTGAAGTTCTTTTGCTTGTTTGGGGGTTACTTCATTATTTTGTGCTCTTGCATTTTTGGGAGTTAGAGGATTTTGAGTGCTTATGGTCTTGGTTGGAGCTTGTTAGTGATAAGGAGCTTAGTGTTGGACTATTAGATTAAGATCTACCATGGAAAGGTAGGAGTTTTACTCTTGCTTAATGTTCTTCTTTTATTTTGTGTGTATGTGCTTGTTTTGAATGTTTTTTTATGCTTGTTGGGTGCTTGGGTAGATTTCCTAAGTGTGGTATAGGAGGGAACTATGGGGAGATTTCATGTAGGGAGGCATAAGAGTTTATTTCATGTTTTGGAGGGAGTTTGGGTTGGGTGCCCCACCTTGGACAAGGAATGCTTGCATTTCTTACTTGTTTCTTTTGAGGAGGCATAAGAGAATGAGGGAGGCATAAGAGTATGTGGGAGGCATAAGAGGCACTTGAGGGAGGCATAAGAGTGTGTAGGGGTTTTGAGATATGTATTGGAGGTTTTAAGGTGGGAACCCATTTCCCATTGGGAGGCATAAGTGACCTCCCCATAGGTTCTTGCTCCTTTGGCTCTTCATTTGGAAGCCTTGTATATTTTTGTTGTTTTTCCTTCGTGTTTGTAGTTGAGTTTTTTGTGTTTTGGAATGGTTGTGATATACTTGGTTTTGTGTTGTGGAAGCTTGTTTGTTTCCATGTATTGATCCACCTTTCATTGCAATGTGGTTGGGGCTTGGGGGCCAATGAGGAGGATGGCTTCTCCTCCTCATTGGAATTTTGTTGGGTGGAGAGTGTTGCCTCTCCCCCTTTTTTGTCATGATCAACTGAAGCATGATGGAACTCTCTTGTTGGTGATGTGAATCTTGGAGCTTTTTGGAGTCCTTAAGAACTTTCCCTTGTGACAAAACCTTCTTATTGTTATTCCCACTTAAGGTGGAGGAACTTGTAATATTGTATTTCTTTGTAGCTTACATTCTTGTATAATTTCCCACTTTAAGTGGAAGACATTGTAATAATCTTGTGAAGAAAAGTTGCATTCAATTATTGGATATGAAAGTTGTTTTGTATATTGAAAAAGAGAAAGAAAGATTTGTGTTGTAAAGTTAGTCTTGTGAAATAGAAAAGAAAGTTATTATCTCTATTTGAAATTTTAGTTGTATGGTGAGAAAATAAGTTCTTTGTTTTAAAAGAAATGAGCTATGCTCAATGGGAAAAGGAAAGTTTACTTTCATTGTGAAATTGTATTATTATAAATAAGAAAGAAGAAATATAGAAGTTGTAAGATGTTAAAAATGTATGCATAGTAAACTTGAATGTAGAGCAAAGTTGTTATAGTTATTTTGAATATATAAGTTGTAGTGGAAATGGAATAAGCCACAAATTTGAAGTATATAGTTGTGATAAATGTTAAGTAGATTATTTTGTTAAAATGATTCATTGTTGTTATTCATTATCAAACAATAAATGCTTTAAAATGAGTAGTTTTAACTAAGGAATGAATAAATGGAACTAAATCTTACAACTGGAAACTTTAGGTGCATAAAATCAAGTTCATAATGTATTTTTAAACATATTGGTGACTTTTGTTTTTTGAGAAAACTTAAAATTTTAGGTTTTGTTTCTAAGAAACATGACCGCCACCCCAAGCGAGTGGCGGTCTCGTAACCTCCGCTCAGAAAGGCAGCAATCTCGTAACAACCGCTCCGTAAGTCGGCGGTCCCGTGACCGCCACCGCTCTAGGCTTTAGTTCTGTCACTTACGATGGAAATTTCTAGTTCCGCACTGTCGGCAAGTCTTAACTTGTTCTAAACAAAATTTTAAGCTTGTAAATTTACTAAGGACACCTCCAGCAAATAAATAATGGCTAAATCCTATTGTTTAAAGCAAAAAAATCTCTAAATGGTAAATTAAAAGCACTCTTTCTCATTCATATTAATGGGGGTAGGGTTTGCCCCAAATGGAGAACCCCAAATACAAATGGCTTGAAATAAAACTAGTTTGGAAAGGAAAACCCCTTCAATCCTTGAATGAAATAGATTACAATGATAAAACTACAAACTAAACTAATCTAAGCTTGATCTCCTTGTAGAATCCTCCATAGTTCTTCTTTTCTTGCTCCCATGGCTTCCTTTGCTCCAACCTACAAATCAAACAAGAGAAAATAGACCAAATGAGGAGAATAGAATAAAGGAAAGGTTTTAATAAGAATTCATAAGGAATTTTAGGGCTAGTTTGGAACCCTAGGATCTAGTGGCCACAATTGAATTGATCTAAGGGTGGAGGATCAACCCTACTTTTGTTTGGTAGGAATGTATTTTTAAATGTTTAAATTAAATCCTTAAGGGTATGTGTAGATGGGTGAATGGGGCCATTTAATTGCCTTAGGGTGCAAAGTCTTTATTAATTCTTAGTATGTTTTAGGAAATTAATTAAAAGACTTTAAGCTATTAGGATAATGAAACTAAAATAATTAAACATGAGGTTAACCATATTGGGATTGGAAATTAACTAAAGAGGAGAAAACTTAACCAAGTAAATTAAATTAGGGCACCTTCCTAGTTGAATTGTTGATTAATGGACCTTAGGGATAAATTAAGAATATCTTAATCTGTTAACTAGACCTGATTTTCCCAATCGTAAATTTGACAATGAGTAGTGTGAGTTAATTTAATGAACCCTAGGGGTTAACACCCTTGTAACCTTTTCCTTAAAACAACAAAAAAATAGTCACAATTTTCGAGATAAGTGTTAGGTTTTAACGTGTTCCTAGAACGTCATTTTTGTGGGCGTTACACGTTCCTAATTCTCTCATCTTGTTATTGGATTTGTATATATTTTATTTTATTTTCTCTTCCCTATAAATATTTCTATCTTATACATAGTTTTTTCCCTGTTTTGGATAGATTACATTTCAATTTCATGTTTATTTGTGTTTGTGTTTGTGTGTTCATTAAATGTAGTAATGATGTGTTTCATAGTAAATTAGCTCCATCGTTTAATGGATAAGACACTAGTCATAAACCAATTTATTATAGAAGCTTAGTTGTGCCATGTTTGCCCAACATCCCAATATACATCCAATCCAAGTCACCAATTAGAGACAATTGTTGTCACCTAAAAATTGAAAAGTTTGGAACTTCCCAATTTGTGTATCATTGTGTCAAAAAAACATAAGAGACAGATTTTGAGTATAAACACTATATAAATAAAAGGTCATCTTCCTTGGAATCATTTTGGTTATGGAATAATTATTTTTAATTTCAAGATGTTCTAAGTGTCAATGAAACATCATAATATAGGTTGTAGTTCAAATTATTCCAAGTTTTTTTCGTGGAACCTCACCTATGTAAAAATTGAGTCTCGTGTTGCTTATAATTCATTATTGGACCTTGTTAAGATGATTATTCCAAGGTTGATTCAAATTATGTGATCTATAATGTGTCTTTAAAGATAAAAATGTTTTACATTTTTCCATGGTCCAATGACATGAGTGAGCAAGTTTATTTTATGTTTGTTCCAAACCATGACACAAAGGCCCTCTAAAATATTTCTTCAAACTATATTTCAATGGCGTAAATGTTTCTCATAAACACACTTCCACAGTGCCTTGATAGGTTTTCCACCAGTGGTATGCAGTGTTTAATGGGTTTTAAGATTTTCCAAAGATAACATTTACATCATCGGAATTAAGCCCCATTTAGCTCATAAGAAATTATTCCACATAGACTTAGATTTACATATCTCCAAAGACACCAAGTAGGAACTCAAGAATCATTATAAGGTTCCTTTGATTCTATAATGAAGTAGTGCATTCGATTGGTTCAACACCCATTCAAAATGGGCTTTACATGTTACATCGTCAGGGAAAGGTTAAAACCAAGGGAAGTTTAAAACCAAGGAACAGTTTGATTGTGCCTTTTGTTTTGCTAAATCATGACAAACCTGATAGTATTACTTTCTAATATTTATTCCACATTTGTTTTCGACACCTGACACATGCCTTACACAATACTACTTCCTTTTTGGCTCTGTGAAGACATGACCATTCAATAAAATAGTGTTTATCTAGTGTAATCAAAATGTCTCATACCTTTTTAGTTTAAAATGGCCTTAGCAAATTTGTACTAATTCAAGTGAGGAGCAAGGATGATAGAGCTCGGTTTGAATTGATTCTCAATAGGAGAATTGTGAAATGTGAGTTTTAACATGAAATGTGTTTGTATTTATGATATGGTATGTTTATTTTCTTAAACATATTCTACCAAACATAAGGGATGGATTGAAGCTTTAAAAATGTATCATTGAATTCTACATGTAATGCAAGGAATCCAAGAGATTCAGATGGCAATGGTTTTATTGATTTAATCCTATGAAGTTAGTGAGGATAATATAAAAGTGTTGTCTTTTGCACAAGTTGCACCTGCATGGAACTTGAGGAACTATTCATGTTGTTCCTTAGTCTTTAAGTTTTGTAAATAGGAGAGTATAACACTAATTCACTAGCATCGCATGGTTTAAGATCCCATGGAATAGTAACTCTTGTGTTATTTTATTATGTAATATATGTGATGATATTAAATGTGTTCCTTGTCCACCCAAAATGCCAAATTATGGTGGTACATTTTGTCAAACAAGTTTGAGAGAACATTAGACCTGCTTGTGATATAGTGACGAGTATACAAATTTTGAAACCAAACGGGTCTATAACCAAGATAGGTACCTAATGGAGATCAATACAATATATAAAAATGATCTCATGAACTCTTGAGTTTGAAAGAATGAGATAGAACTTGTTAATGGCATCAAAAAATAAACTTGTAATGAAGTAACTTAAAATTTGAATGGAAAGAAGTTTGAGATGAGGAATTATCGCTTGCTTCCAATGTGACATTGAAATATTCAAAAGTAATCACTTACTAGTCATAAGACATTGAAATAAAAAAACAAATCTGCTAATTCATATAAGTTAATTGACATGAATTGTAATTAATTAAATATTGTAATAAGCGAATGTAACTCAAGTTGAGTACACTTGAGGTCATGGTGTCCAAGTTAGGTCTAATGTAGTTATTTAACTACTTTTGGGAACAAGTGCCTACAAAAGACTTCTCAATAATCAAACGGTCTCTCTTTTCTCAATCCTAGAGAAAATATGCTACAAATTTGTGTGCACAATTTTTTTCCTATTTTTTTAATAAATAATGAAATCGAATGAGATAATTTCCAACCTGTGGTGTTAATGCTCTTTAATCATAAAATCATGTTTTGTTGTTTATGTTTAAATGATGTCTTTAATATCCCCATTCATACAAGTTATGAGTGTACTCTAAAACTAGCAATCGCATGTGTTTCATGAGATGTGAACGCCGAACGATATATGCTATTTGTTTTATAGGTATTGTTAACTTTTGTAGTTGATGTTGATCGGGGTGTGATTGATTTCGTAAGTGTAGAAATATAGATGGGCCACTTAATTTGAAGGTTGTTTCTACATTTCAAAGTTGTTATAAATTTGTACATGAATACATTTGATACCGTTTTCGATAGTTAATTTATTTTATAGTTGATGTTGTATGTATTTAATTCGTGTTTATTAGTTGTGCTTCAGTTGTTTGGTTGGTGTTTTGTTGGAAAAAAATTTATTGTACAGTTGATATGTGTGTGATTGATAGTTGTAGTGTAGGAATTTAGTTGAAACATTACATTGAAATGTTGTATGTGTACATTTAATTATGTTACAGATTCGTACATTTAAAGTTGCATATCATATTTCAAAACATCAAATAAATGTAGATCTGCATGCACATAATGAGACATGTATACATTTGCAGTATTTATATCATGAATGGTAGCCTTTAGTGGGCAATTTTAGTTTCAATAAACATGATTACATTTGATACCCTTGAACAACATTGCCGCTTTGGATAGAAGAAGTGTTGAGTATAGTAGTAGTGGAGGTGCTATCAAAGCAGAGGGTAGTATTTACGATGGGTTAAGTGATAGTAGTCTTGCTTCCTCCTTTCTTCTTGCTCCAAGTGTTGGTACGTGCGCCATATTTGAGTATCTCTCGAATGAAAAAGTAGGTGAAATGCGTAGATTTGCAAGCGAGGGAACTCTGGAGAAAGTTGTGAATGTCGGACCACCCCTTCGGTGGTTCCAATGTTGACGATTGTTCTGTGCAAATTAAGTCCCTACGACTTGTGGATAGTTAATCCCGTGCCATTTTAATCGGCAATTGTCTTTGATTCCCCCTCGAAATAAGGGGTATAGGAATATGTAACGGGTTGGAGGGATCCCAACATGGGCCTTTGTATCTATCAAATATGACAACAACAAATAAAGGTAATGTTGGTGGTGGCATTGATGTGTCGTAGACAATGTCGGTGATTGTTCCTGTAGCACCATTCACGAGCCATGCATCAACCCATAGATTTGAATAAGCATGATTTTTTGTCGATATATATATTGCCACCATACATACATGGAATTATTTGGTACGATTTACACTTTATTTCAAAAACACTTATAAACTAACTACTACAAGTTATTTTTCAAAATCAAATTTCTTGCTTTTTGCTTGTGCAATTTTCTTTGCACATTTCTTGTATTTTTGTCCAATTGCAGATGCCTCAATTGGTATTCTCATTCTCCTCAATTTGTGTGGTGGTTCATATTTCAATGCATCTTCATTATAATCATAAATCAAGCAAAAGCCTCGTGTATGCAATCTAATTGTTTGGAATTTGGAGAGAAAATTGGGGATGTTGGCATCAGGTGGAGTTGATCTCCGATTATTTCGGCTATCATTATTTTAGGTGGTTTTGATTGCCTACAATGTGAAACATTAACACATTAAATATGTTCAAACTCTTCCTCCCTCTCTGCAGTGAGGCGTAGTTCATGTCAAGCCCGTTATAGGGAGGGGAATTGTGTTTCTACTCGCATCATATTAAAATGAGAGGAAAAGAAGTATGTTAGTCCAAGAAGATGTTCTTAGGTATGATGGGAAGCTTTAAAAGTCTCTGTTGCAACTACTCTTGGATTCCGGCCGCAACTACTACTACTACTACTATTGGATTATGGTCAGTAACTATTCGTATGCATTTGTCTCCTTTTCCATTTGCTTTACTTACAAGAAAGTGGAAAGCAACATTTGTTCAGAACTTAAGATGAACAGATACATGATATCTCAATACCATTTCCTGTGTATTTCATCGAGGAACCGAGTATTAGAAGAAAGGGATAAAATTGATTTGCAAACAGTATTAACAAAGCTCTCTTGAACTACTACTACTGGATTTTGGCTGCAACTATTCCTATGCATCTGTCTCCTTTTCCAGTTGCTTTATTTACAAGAAAGTGGAAAGCAATATTTGTTAAGAACTTAAGATGAACAGATACATGTTCTCTAAATACCATTTCATGTGTATTTCGTTGATTTCAGTCAAGATTTGACAAAAAAATGCAAACTCAGTTATACCAGAAGGAAGTTAGATTGTGTCCCAAGTTGTGAAGTCCATGAGAGACCTGATTTAGGAAGAGAGCATTAGTGTCCACCTGAGAATGGCTCCAAAGAAGGTTCAACAACCTAGTGGGAAGAGAGCTCATAGATACTCAAGCATGGAAAATTCGAGCACCATATTTGCATAGAGAGGCACCAAAGCCAAAAGTGTTTCTGTCCAAAACTCATTCTTGATAAATGTTAACATTACAAAGAGATAAACAGTAAGCTCAAAGCACCCAATGGAAATATTGTGGTGGATTTACAAGATTTTCCATCATGCATATGTACTTTTAGTTTGTGGTACACAACACTATGAGGAAAGGGAAGTCACGTGATTGGTGTGAGTTAATCTCAATTTGGTCAAACAATTTCATGAATGTATGTCAGAGAAAATTTCTTCACGACATCTTATCTAATCAATTGTATATGTCTTCCCTGGCTTTCAAGACTTCTTTGTTGCCACAATGGACACCTCAACACAAGCATCCAATTCACATAGTACGTAATGTCTTGTATAGGCACATGCATTTTGATTCATATACCCTGATTTGTAAATGTTTCATCCCTAAGGTCTATATCTACAGTCCATGGTGTTGATTGCCCTAGGATTTCTATGTCTTCAATGGAATCATTAAATTTCAAAGGAAGCTAGTTTTTCTATACTCCAGTACCCTCGTCAGGGTTGAGAGAGCTCTATCCCCTCCCCCCCATGAACTTCCATTCTACGTACCGATTGCTTGGTTATCATGGAGGTGTGCCATCAATTGTCTAATGGTGTTGCTAGAACTCTTTAAGACAGAAGTTTAGGATTTTTCCCTAATTTCCTATTGTCCTTGGTAATCAGACATTTTATCGATTCTTTGTCATCGAAACTAAAAGAAATGAAGTTCATACTTACAAGTTCAATACAATAGAATATTAGAGGTGGTATGTTTAGTGGAAAGTTACAAGGAGAATATCATGATGGTGATGATGAAACTTCCCCTCAAACCTCCGCCTTGGAGCTCTCCTGTTGTGCCGAGCTGAGAAATCCTATTGGCACCCTAGGCAATAAGGATATCAATGTAGGGACTTCAATACAATACTCGGTAATAACAAAACTATGGGGGGTATCCTAAGGGGATCTTAGTCTCAAACAGGCTTTAGAAAATTCATCAATGACTATGCTTTTGGGGACATAAAGCCCAAGACAGAAATTAAACTTTGTATAATTGACCAAAGGGGTTTGCAGCAATTGTTGAGAAGACCAGTAGGTCCATCCTCTCCATCTATTGCTGGACAAAGGCTTGCTTATAGAATCTTGCATTCCAAAAGCATCTGATTCAAATTATGTCTATATCACTTTGTAAAATTGGAGAGGTGCTCTTAACTGGTGGGTGGTTCCCACTCATATGTCAGATCCATGCATACACAATTACTGACAACTGATGAGTACAACCCTTTCTACTAATTAAAAGAACAAGTCTATATCCAATGTTTACACAATTATTAACAGAAAATCAAAAGCCCTATATCTATTATCCAACCAGAAATTAATGAATATTATACCTATCCTTGAATTATTTGAAAATACTCCACAAAGAAGTGAGGATGTTAAATCAAACTATACGTGACCCTCGATAAATTCACAGTATTACAGATCATGTCAAAGCTATTTTTTCCCCTTTTTACTAATAATATATATGAGCCTAAATATTTTGTGGATTAACGATCTGTGTATGTTAACAAGAAAACATCAACCAAGAAATTGTCCATAGCTGTAATCATATGTGGCTCCTTTTGGATTGATTGATATGGCAAGAGGGCATGCCATTGCCTTCTATATGTTGTGGAAAACCTCCATGAGGAGACAACATTGCCATGAACATTGTGATGTAGTCTCTCAGAATCATTATTGGCAAGTTGTTTCAGTTCTGTTACATTCAACCATCAAATCCAACCTTCATTCCACATTTTAACTGCACTTGAAATAGATAATATTTCATCTAAATTTATTAAAGGTTATAATAATTAAGGAGGCTATAAAAGCATCTATTGCTTGGATAAAGTAGGTGATGTAGACATTTTCTTTTAATTGAGTAAAGAGGGTTGTAAGTAATTGCATGTGCATGGAATGTCATATGACATATGAGTGTAAGCATGTAAGGTGCGTTTTGAAGTGTTGTATATCGAAATGGATGGAAAAGGTGAAACCACCCACCAATTAGTAGGACCTCCTGAATTTTGCCTCCAAGAAATGGTATTTATTGCTGCTGTCCTCCCTAGTTATAGATTTGAGATGCAATTTGCAGCTTCTCACGATTTGAAGAAAATTAAAGGCATTTGAAATATGAAATGATTTGACTACAATCTAGATTGACATCCATGTAAGATTTTTTCATCTGCTTTGGATTTATGTTGATTCAATGCCTATCTGAGTGAGATCTAGATATACTTATACCTGCTTGGGGTGGTTCATTCAATTCTAAATCCTTGTGAATGTTATCCCATCATAATGATTATATCCATTTCGGTTTCTATTTGCTCTTACTCATCGCATATAATGGAGTGCCAAAGACTCTTTTTGTGCCTAATGAAATTGTGTGCTCAACCTACTTGGTGATAGAGAACTTTACATATTACAAGGCCCGATTAGTATATTTCTATTCAGGAAAGTGACCTGACTACAGGCAAAGTTATTTTGAATAATCCTTGAAAGTCCAGTTGTGAGGCATGGTTGAGTGAGAAGTTAGAACCAGCCATTTAATATGGGAAGCACATGATCCCACTATTTTATTATATACACATTGTGGGGATGAATCCTTGAGTGGAGACAGTGAAATATCAAAGAGAGATTATTACTGTAAAAACAAAAACCTTTGATAAAGATGTAGAGCATTATATGATAGCTTTCATAGTTCACTTTATGAATTGATAAAGAAAACACACATTTCAAAAATACACAAGACATGCATCCTTGTATGGCAACCAAATAATTCGTTGAATTTTAATACAGTGTTTAAAAAAATAAACTGTAGAGATTGATAGTCATTAGTACCACTCAATCTACACGTTTTCCTACCCATCTAAACATTAAATATCTAACAAATCAGAGCTCTTCATATTTTTCTGTCAAATTCCAAATTGTTGGACCTAGGTTGAATAAGATGAGCTCAAGTCACAGGTGTTTTGTAAAAAGCCATGGGATCAAATACCAGGAGGTATGGTAAGTGTTCAAATCAGGTTAAATGCCCCAACATAAAATGTTGAAAGTGGATTAAATACCAGGAAAATTGTCGACAGTAACAGAAATTATGTTTGGGGTGAAGTGTCGGATCCAACTTTGGGTGCAGTTTATCCATAATGGAATTGAGTGCATCTAACATTGGGTACCGCAATAGAAATTAAGGCAAAAACTACCACATTCAATCGATTTATATTATAATTCATCAGACACTTGTTATACTATAATTTGGATTAGAGCACGTCAAAATTTGAATTCTAGCACTATATACCATCACCAACCCTGATCCACACCTAGATCCTGAATATTATCAAGATCCAATTGGAAATGGTATCATCTTCTAAGGAAAAATAGATAATTAGTGTAATTGAGTTATGTATATATCTTCTGATCTTATGATCCTTCTCATGTAAATGTCATAGAAGATATCATCTTATAAATTTCTTGCATCTTTGCATGAGAATAATTGATAGTTCCTTTTTGTTCAGCGTTGCGAAACTCCAGTAAGCTCTGAAGAAGCTCGACCTTCCAACTTTGATGGCTTTTCGGTGCTGCACAGATATGCAAGTTCAAGGCCGTCTCCATCAACGGTAGTCGACACCTGTGGGCCACCGATGTTAGATCATCGAAAAGGAAAGGTAGGTTTTCCTGGATTAAAAAGACCTGTGGGGAATTTGGGGCCAATGAGCAAAGAATTTAAGGAAACCAACAAAATATTCTGGAACTTGCAGAGCTTGCATTAATTCTAGACGAGGGAAGAGGACCAGGCTATCATTCCCAGAATTAGGACTCATGACAAAAGACTTTTTAGGGGAAAAATTTAAGGACAAAAACAAAAAGGAAAAAAGAAAACAACAAGAGGGTACAATTTGGTCTGGCTTCAGGCATAAGGAGGAGCAAAAGATCTTGCTTCAAAATATCAATTGGTTATAAAAGTTCAAAGATGCTAAGATTTCTCTTCCTTTATACTTCTAGGTAAAGTAAATATGCTTGACATAGAGTTCTTTCTTCAATTTTTGCTATGCCCAAGGCCCTAAAGAAATAATCAAAAAGGTGGAAAGCCCAGTCATTTGTAAAACATCAAAAAAACAATTCGTTATTTTTATAATTTGTTGTTCTTTAAGGGGCAGAGAAGACTTGTTCTGGACAACATGGAAAACTACTTCTCGAGTCAACTGGTTAGTTTTCCTATGTTTTATGAAATTTGGGAACTTGATCCACTTCTGTGTTTGGGAATTAGAAATTGGGGATTTGGGAACTGCTGAAAGACCTGTCGCTTAATCTTTGGGTTGATTTCCATGGAGATGAATGGAGCGCTTTAAAATAGCAGAACTCCAGAAAATTGCGAGTATAATCTTCTGTATTACTCTTTGAAAATTACTGAGAGCTCTGTTTTAGCATAGTTACGGTTGCAATTTCTTTAGTACTTGCGTTGATTTTGATCATCATGGCAGGTGGGACGCATGGCTGGGCAGTTTGCAAAGCCCCGGGCGGCGTTTCAGACCGCCTTTCACACCCAATTCTATCCATCGTTTGATTATCACTGATGACATGTTTTCCAGATGAGGGCACAATTTCCTTGCAAAATCCTGAATGATTCCACATCTCGATAAAAATTGGGAATTCCCCAATTAGAAATACCCAAATACAATACAAGCAGTGGACCAGGGTTAACTTGAAAAGGATCTAGGTGTGGATCAGGGTTGGTGATGGTATATAGTGATGTTGTCTATGTTTGTTGGTGAAATTATTACAAGCAGTGGATTATAATGGAGTTGATTTTAGGACGGCTATTACCGAGAGCTCTGTTTTAGCACAGTTACGGTTGCAATTTCTTTAGTACTTGCGTTGATTTTGATCATCATGGCAGGTGGGACGCATGGTTGGGCAGTTTGCAAAGCCCTGGTTTGAGGATTTTGAAGTGGTTAAAGGAAACAAGAACTTGCCATCGCTTTCTACAGTGACGCCCAGCTCCACAAAAGACTCATCCCGAAATTGGGTTTATGATTAAATTTTTTCACAGGAGTCGTCTTTCTGTTGCTGCTCATTTTTTGAATAGGAAGAACGCGTTCTCTGTCATGCCGTTCTGTGCTGTTGGGTGCTCCGTTTTTCATTTTCCTTGAATGGATTCTGCCTTTTCTACTTACTTCTTGTTTTCATAGACTGCAGTCCCATTTTATGAAATTTGGGAACTTGATCCACTTCTTTGTTTGGGGTAGTTGCAAGGAAACCAAATTGGGGAATTGTGACTTCTAATTGGTTTGTTTTCAGGTTTTCTTGGTCAGTGTACTCCTTGTCATTTCTAAGGGCACAGGGAGCCTCAAATCTTAAAGTGATTTGGAAATTGGCATTGCTTGCCTCACCCCACTGCCCTGCAAATCCCCTGGATGAGCGCTCTGTCACCTCAAATGCAAGGGCCTGAGCATTTTCCTTCTTTGAAGATAAGTCTATCCTATCATGTGAAATGGGTATGTGGGCAGGGTCCATGAGATTCTCCAGAAGAATCGAGTGGTCATAAGGAAGTACATGTACCGAAGAGAAGTCCTGGAATCCTGGCCTGGCATAGTGTTCAAACCATGCAAGCTTTTGGGGGTCTGCACTACTTCTATCCGCCATCCATACCCAGACCACACCCTGAGAAACTTTCACTTCGTAAGATCGGACACAGGCAGCTCTTGGAATTTTCGCTCCAGAGGGAAGCTGCACAAAACAGACCCAAAATATCAATTACCTTGGATTCCGTAAGGAACCATGATAATGCTGGGGACTAAACTGCAATAAATGAACCAGGATTTAGCCATGTACAGGTTTTTATGCTGCCCTGATAATCAAACGCAAGCTCCATATATGTAAATTTGGACAAGACCCGATGTTAACCAGTAGCGTAGGAATCCTTGTCTTCATTATGAAGTAGCTACAGTTTGTATCAGAATGTTTTGTAAATATGCGGGATCGAATGGAGGAAAATCTTCGCCATTAATGTGGATCCCAAAAAATGATTATACTGCCATTTGGTTCGATGACGAAGGCTTTGTCGCAGAAGGACCAAACATGAACGTTGCATTCATAACTAAAGACAGACAACTTTTGATGCCCTCCTTTGAAAAAATACTGAGTGGGTGCACTGCAAAGCGTATACTAAATCTTGCACCAGTACTGGTAAAACAAGGTGTCATCATTGATATTCAATTGAGGAAGATAAGTGCAGAAGAAGGTAAATCTGCAGAAGAAATGATGCTAATTGGAAGTGGTGTACAAGTTACGCCTGTTGTTACGTGGGATGACCAACCAATTGGAAATGGTATCATCTTCTAAGGAAAAATAGATAATTAGTGTAATTGAGTTATGTATATATCTTCTGATCTTATGATCCTTCTCATGTAAATGTCATAGAAGATATCATCTCGTAAATTTCTTGCATCTTTGCATGAGAATAATTGATAGTTCCTTTTTGTTAATGTTTTTGTAGGAAAATGTGGTCCTATCTCTCTTGCAATCCTAAATATGCTGTTAGAGGACATGAAAGCCGGCCCTTCGACCATCCGTGTTCCTGTTCCCTATTGAATCGAAAGAAGTGCTCAATAAGTCCAAAGGGTTTTTAATATATGAACTCCAACATCTTTAGCAGAAATTGAAGTATCTGACAGATAGCAGGGGATATCTTGGCATAGCTTAAGAGATCTTGAATCTTCTTACTGGAGAAGTTGCTTACACCAATAGATTTAGTGAGCCCGAGCTCAACACACTGATCCATTCCTTGCCATGTAGAGTTCATGTCTAAGGGCAGATAATATTCCTCCTTAGGGATAGGAAGGGAGGCTCCCTTTTTAAGATGTATGGGCCAGTGGATAAGGTAAAGATCCAGGTATTCCAACTGCAAATTTCTGCATACAAATCATTAATAAAAAATCACAAAACCAACTATACTAAATTACTAATATATATAACTAACCAAAACACCCAAGGCTTAACAAGTACAAAAAAACTATTAGCAAGAGAAGAGGATGTCTAAAGCATTAACGTAAACAGAGACAGTGAACTATCAAATTAAAACAAGCAAAAAATAAATTAATTAATTAACAGAGGACATTAAAACCCAACAACCCTAAGATCTTGAAGGGCGTACAGCAATATATTAATAGTACCCAGGTCCCAAAACCCTCAAGATTTTGAAGGGAATATAACAATATAGTAACAGTATAAGATTTTGTTGAACATTGAAATTATTCTTGGAATTCAATTTTTCATTTTGTTATGTTGACTATTGGGATACAAATTTCGCAACAGATACTTTGCAACAATAACAAAATGAAAATGTGATTGGTTTCCTTTGTATCTTGTCTCTAGGAATCATTAAAATTATTTGTTCGTATCATCACTATAAGAAGAGGAGGAAGATAAACTCAAACACTGATACAAGATTCAAGCCATATACAACATCCATGGCGGTGACAATCTTCCAGCGGTCATGTTCGGCGTAAGTGACGGCATCTCTGATGACATTCTCTAGAAATATCTTGAGGAAACCTCTCGTCTCTTCGTAGATGAGGCTGCTGATACGCTTGACGCCTCCCCTCCTGGCAAGACGGCAAACGGCAGGCTTGGTGATGCCCTTGATGTTATCACGCATCACCCTCCTATGCCTCTTCGCACTCCCTTCCCCAAACCCTTCCCGTGACCCAACATTTCTTCACCCTTCCCTCACTATATACCATCACCCCTCAGACATAAACAATGAAATGGAGCACAAATCACAAATATCTTTAGGGCAGGAACACCAATGGAGAGTTGTTAACCATATTATCAAAAACCTTGCGTGAATCCTCGATTTTTCCACATTTAGCATACATGGTAACGAGGGCATTCCCCACAGAAACTTCTGAGTCAAATCTAGTTTTAATTATGCAGGCACAAACCTGTTTCCCCTATTCTAGGGCTGCTAGAGTTACACATGAGCTTATAATACTAATATACAACTCCATTCAAAAACATATCTATCTCAAACAACTAATATAATAACATAAACCTCTAGTGAAGGAGGAAGAAAAGGAGAACAAAAATGAAAATCTAAGTGGTTTGCATACATGTGAGATCCAAGCATCGATGTAAGCCTCTGTTCTCTTCTGGAACTTCCAGGCTTCAAAGGATTGGCTTTTACATTTTGAAATGTTTCAGGCTTCCCTATTGTTTGCTGATTTATAAAACAATGATTGCTATAATTCTCGGCTACCTGCATCTGTTTGAAAATTGTATAGTGGGATGGTGAATCACTTGGTGTGACATACTGTCCAAAGCCACGCGAACAAGTTAACCCTGATCCACACCTAGATAAAGAATAAAGAGGTGGAAAATTACAAGGAATGACAACTATCGACAGAAGAAAAAAGACAAAAAGAATGTGATTTACCTTAGGAACTCGTTATTTCCTGGGAATCAACACAAGACCGTCGGAATCAACACAAGATGCTTGGACGCAAGCAAAATATGGGCGCTAATTGTCAAAGCTAAAAAAATATGTCGCGTAAAAATAGGTCATAAAAATAGCCTTGAAAAAGCCATGGCTAAAAATAGCCTACAAAATAGCCTCTGGCCCAAACGACGCGCAAACGACAAATCAAAATTAAACACTTCAAAAATTGTTTGGGAGGCCGTCAAATTTAAGATAGCCGCAAAACATCCAGAGGTCCTTTACTGATAAGCCGGGAACGCCTTCGACGTAATTACAAGCTTTATATTGTATATCATTATGGTTGGACTTTGTGTTGTGCACATGCAATTTGGAATGATGAATACTTTCTGCTTTTTTGGTGGTTTTTTATCCTATATGTATTTACTTATTGTACCTTTGTCCTCAGTGTGAGATAAGAGATTCATTCACTTCGCTTACCTCGAGTTATACTTGTGGTTCTTTGTTTCTAATATGTAATGGGTTTTTCTTTCCCATTATGGTCCCCTTTTGCTTTCAAATTAAAAACACCAAAAATATAAAAAAATTCCAACATACGAGGATTTTCCCTCTTAAACATGAGAAATATCACCCTATCGCTTACAAAATGTAAGATCGTAGACATCCAAAATGTAAAAAGGAAGCTAGGGTTTTTTGTGAAGAAGCTCAAAATCGATTACAAATGTAAGATCGTAGACATCAAAATATAGATTATAGATCCCAAGACACATACAAAGATTGTGTAAAAGCTAGAATTCAATATATAATAGTCACATAGGACAAATCCATCAAGATATAGGTAAAATCTGCTTAGACAAACGATTTTTCCTATGATGGGCGACTCTATCCTCCCTTCAATTTTAGATCTCTAAATTTTAAGATGGCTTAACGACATTCTACACAACATTTTTTTGTGTATTTCCATATCATTATCACTTTATAATAGTCAATAAATCAATACAATAACTTGTAACCCTTACATACATTTTATTTATCTAACTTGTAAGAATTTGTATAAGATCATTTTAATTACTATATGTGTGTAATATTTATAATTCTAATTCATATAGATTAATCTAAATTAAAGCAACACCTAAATTTAAAATTACACGTTTAATTTTAGGTATGACTATAAATATCAATAGTTGGATGTTGTTCATTATTAATACAAAAGCAAAAAAGCAATGAGAATACGGGAGGTTTACATTTTAAATTTACACGTTTAATCTTCGATATTACTAAAAATATCAATAGTTGGATGTTGTTGTTATTAATACAAAAGCAAAAAAGCAACCATAATACATGTAAACCACTCTACGTATGCATGTGATAAAATGGTCGACTTAATTGGAATTTCCTTAATTCATACCCCGAATTTGAAATGGACAATGGATTGATACGCTTCCTCATAATATGTTTGAGGCTTTACATGTGTAAGATCGTAGACATCAAAATATGGATTATTGATTCCAAGACACATACAAAGATTGTGTAAAAGCTAGAATTCATATCATAGTGAGAGGACAAATCCATTGTGACAGAGGTAAAATATATCTAGATGGATGGTTTTGCCCATGAGAGGTGATTTTATCCTCCCTTCAATTTTAGATGTCTAAATTTTAAGACAACTCAACAACACTCTAGATTTTTCTACGTATTTCCATATCATTATCACTTTATACTAGTCAATAAATGAATGCAATTTCTTGTAAACCCTAACATACATTTTCTTTATCTAATTTGTATAAGATCATTTTAATTACTATATGTGTACAAGAATATTTTAAAATCTAATTCATATTGATTAATCTAAATTAAAGGAACTACACGTTTAATTTTAGCTAAAACTATAAATATCAATAGGTGGAGATTAATACAAAAGCAAAAAAACCAACTCAAGGCCTTATTACGCCGAAAGGCGTTCTTCAGCTGGGTCGAAGCCGAGAGGGCTCTGACACATGACAGGGAGATCGACAGTTGAGAATGCGCGAAGGACGAAGACGTTGAATACGATTAATGCGTAGTCGTCGATTTAAAATGGCTCTGACACATCCCAGGCTTAAGAGCGGTTCTGATTTGGTTTCCGTATCAACGTCGTGATCAAAGGCTCGGTATTAAAACATCTGTTTTTTTAATGTTTTATTCCTTTTCATATTTGACTCGACTACTGCGGGAATGATGCAACAAAGGTTACAGTGGGCAAATCCGTATGAGATTGCAATGAAAGCGTTCTTACTTGTGCAGGGGGCAAATCCTTACCAGTTTGCAATGAAGGCATTGTTGCTTGCGCAGGGGAAGAAGGATGGTTGAAGACGCCAAGGAGCTGCTGTTAATATTTGTTCTTGTTTTCCATGTGGTAACCTTACAACAGTAAATTGTTTACTCGACTGGACATTGTGAAAGTTAAGGAAGCCAATGTTTCTTGCGTAGGGGAAGGATGTAGCGTTTGCAAGCGTGATGATGGGTGCAGAGTTTGTTTGGGAGATCTCATCCCCATGTAATTCCAACACATCTTTTTCTCTCTAGCAAGTCTTCCCTTCTTAAGCTATTGTAGCAGAGTTTTTTTTCAACAACTGAACCATACACTGCATTGTGTGGTAAAAGCTTGCGATTGGAGCTGAAAATTTTGGTAGAGGATCTGGTGCTCCAGAAAGGTTTTTAGGTTTACTTGCTATCCAGAAAGGGATCACTAGAATGCAAGTTAGATAACAAGTGAGTGCAAATGGGATTTTTAGGTTTCCTTACAGTTGTTGCATTTGTATACAGATAAAAATAAGTGCAAATGCACAATATAGACTACCAACCAGGAAACATGTTTCCATGGCTTTTGCAATGTGTCCCTCCAACGGCCATTTTTCTCCCTTGTAACCCCGAGCTTATTCCTCTCCCATGCCTCTATCCAGATGTGCTGCTCCGCAACATTCGGGCTCCGTTACTGTTGTGTCCTCATATGTGTGTAAGAAGGCACCACTTCCCACCTCCTACACTGTCCCGTCAGACACTGCCTTCACTGCTCCCTCTTATCAATAACCTTTGTTACCGTTGTATAAATAAAATCCATATTCCTGTTCTTTCCTCACAGAAAAAGAATAGGAAGGAAATTTATAAAGATGGTTACAGAACGTGTAACAGTGCAAATAGAGTCTTCCGTGGAGGCGAAGAGACTGTGGAATGCATTGGTGGTGGACGGCCATAATCTGTTGGCTAAGCAGCTACCAGAGATATGTTCAGGCGTCACATTCCTGCACGGAGACGGAGGTGTTGGCAGCATCAAGCAAATCAATTTCATGTACCACCGGTATCTCATATTAATAATCTGTTAATGCTTGGAATAGTTACCTCAAATTATATACAATAATTCTCTGTGTTTGACGTGAAATTGACAATACAGCCAACAGGCCGGGCTCGAGCTACGTGAGGGAGCGGGTGGACGAGCTCGACGAGGACAATTTCGTATACCGTTTCAGCCACGTCAAGGGGGGAGAGTTGGTGAACAAATTGGTTTCACGCACATTAGCCACCAAAATCATGCGCAAAATTCGTGCGAGTACGAGACGCACCCTGCTCTTCCTCACGACCAAAGACAAGTGGAGCAGATGAAAGCCCAAAGCACAGCCCTCTTTAAGAAGATGGAGGCCTTCCTTCTCTCCAATCCCACCTTATACTGTTTTCCATAATAATATACATGGATAACTAGTGCCTCTGTTAGATGTTGCCCCATAGTCTTTTACTAGTATGGATTCCTCATTTTCTTTAAAATACAAAAAAAATTGCCAAGGCCTTGGTAGCTTTACCTATTAATTTTTTTTTTCATTCTCTTCCTTTGAAGTTTGGTGATAATGGATTTCTTTCCTGAATGATAGACTAACTTATATTGCTTTGACCATAAACATTTGACAAATGCATCATCCTCAAAAATATATTTGCAAAATTTGTCATTATAAAGTCCAATCTTGTGCAATCATGATGTCGAAGGGTTAGCGTTCGGTTTGGCATTATCATAAAATTAGAATAGCCTCGATGTTTGCTTCAACTTACTCCATGTTTCTTTCGAAAAAGAAGTAACCTCATATCCTTAATAGATTATGTCTTTCATTAGTTAATCTTTCATAATTCATGCTTTTCAGTGGATAATATTTTCCTCTTTTTGAAATGCTACAATTTTGGCAAAGAATGCCATCTGCAACTTTTCTCCCCTCCTTCAAGGAACAACTATCCACTCCTTCACCGGCTCCCCTTTCGGCGTTTACATCGCACTGCTCGCGTGCGATCATGGTTTTAAAATTAAAGCAACAACTAATTTTACATTTACTTGCTTAATCTTCGGGTTGTTGTTATGAATAGAAATGTGAAAAAGCAACGAGAATACGGCGGTGTACATTTTATTACGTGCAAATGACTCTACGTATGCATATGGTCTCGGTCTCCTCATGGCTATGTGGATCGCAACTTGATTGATCCTCGATATCTGTGAGGCTTTGCATGTGTCATGACGCCCATTAGAATTGTTTACAGCCTGCTCGCCTGTGTTATAATATCGGGGTTCGTGCAGCTCACCAAGTCTAATGCGGTGAGTGTTCATTTGAGTAGTGAAGTTTTAATCATGTATTAAACATTTCGAAATTTTAATAGATGTTCAGTGGTGTTGCGGCAGAGGTATTTTGGAGGTTCGAATCGAGAAAACGTCCTGCGATTACATGTCGTGCCGCGGCCATGAGAAAGCAATCGGTTCAAAGCGAGGAAGAACATGATAGATTGCATGAAATCCCACCTCATTATTCTCAGACGTTAGAACCGCATCGACAGAGCCCACAAATATTGTATTAAGGAGCACGGCATCTGATCGTCCCGTACTGAAGTGGAATCACATGGTTTACGAAAGCGCGGTTAGTGAGACGGACGTGATCTTGTTCGCCAAAGGAATCAACACAAGATAGGGCATCAACGCGCTGCACCTTTAGAACCCTTCTCGTTGCCTCTTCAAGAAACTACATCGAAACATTTATCACGCCTCTCGCTCATGAGGTTTTCAGTGCACCCACCGCCGCAACACCTCCTCCAATCTCAAATTTTCCTGGAAAAATCACCCCAAAACATTCTTTGCCGTCTCGGATCATGCCTTCTGGCTACGTACTATAAATATTCCCGAAAATATAATACGGAAGCAATTCCAAAGAAATTGTTGTGCGCTCCGCACAATGGTCTTCAACGTCGCCAAATTCATGAAAGAGTGGATAATTTATCATTCTCATGTGGGGTGGATGAATTCTTCATCTACTTACAACAACAACGAAGACCATCCGGAGGAAGTGATAACGTAGTTTGTGCAGAGCGGATACAATGTGAGTCGGCGTCAGGGCCTCGGGCTAAGACGCTGAAGCCGGATTCGCCACCGCTCTTTAGCCGCCGCAAATAAATGCAAATGGGTGATGTTCACCGACGCGTCGACGAGTTCGTATTCTCCCATGGATGGTCAGCAGGATCCAACGCTTCCTCAAATGCCCCGAAAATCATGCTTTTAAATAAAACTTCCACCTCTAACAGTAGGCCAAGTATCCATGAAATGCGAAACTTTGGGGCGTCAATCTCAAGGAGCACCCAAGGCGGGGGTGACGTAGGGTTACACTTGCAGAGAAAGAGAAGAGCGGCGTCACAAGTCCATCCTGCTGCTGGAGGCGTCCTCTCTGTCTTTGATGAATGTTGTACATCACTTCGAGCTCAAGCCAGGTTATAAAACGGTGGGCGTCAAACCGAGTGAGGCGGTGATTAACCACTACAAATACCGGGCATGGAGCGAGTTCAAAATGTTCGGAGACGAGCGCCTGTGGTGTACGTGGTTATTTGGAAGAGGGGAAGAATGGACTAGGGTCACAGGACAGGGCTCCCGGTCTTGGTTTCGAGGCAGTTCGGCCTCCTGACTGGGAAACCAAGTTCTGTCAAGTGACGGATACTTTATTAGCCAATTCACGGCAAAGGTGTTCTCCAAAAATGCAAGCTCGCTTAATTACGCTACTGCGTGGGCGCTTATAAGCGAGCAATAATTTATTTAAAAATTACCTAGCGTGATTCGAACCTGTATTTATTTCTCTTTCAACTAATTTGCTATTTCTATAGTTGATGATGTAATGAAATTGAAACTGGGTTAGATTTTAATCGAAAGCAGTTCTAAACATGCCAGATTATGGTTCAAATTGTGTCTTTCTTGTGCATGTTTTTCCTTTCTAGTTATGGGGTTTAATTATGTCTTTCAAACACTTTTTCGATGGGGTAATTTGTTATTTCTACTTACCTGTTCAGTGTTATTTATATTTCAGATTCTTTTATATCTTTTTAATCTATTTTTAAGTATATCTTTATATATTAATCTAATTTAGATAAAAGATGATGGTCAATTTAAATGACGGTCAAATTAAACCCTTCCGTTTCAAAACAACATAATACTAACAAATGGAAAAATAAAAAATTGACGTGTGATTTCTTTCTTTCTAGAATGAATTCTTTTTATCATGTGCCTCTACGTCGCTGTCAATTTCCTACTTAAAGCACTTGAGAGGTGTTTCTTTTTGCTGTGGTGTGGTCGACCTGGTGCTGGGGCTACTTCTGCTGGAAATTGCTCTAGCTGCTTCAATAGTAAGTTCTTTTGATTCTTAACCTTTGAAATCAGATACTCCATGTCTTCAATAATTTCTTTATGGAAAACTGTGTGTTCAATTCTTTTTTTAGTCTGTAATTTCTCTATGGAAAACTGTGTGCATTCAATTTCATTCAAAATAAATTCCTGCAACTAAAAAATGAATTGGGTCTTCACCAAATATTATGTGAAGTACGGCTGATTATATTATTGGGATGCATCTACTTGTATGAAATTTATTGATTGCCTCTATAAATTCCAACCGGATTTTAAGCACTTCGTACCTGGTTTTATTCCCTCTTTTATTCTGCCATTGAAAGACAAAATAATATGTATATAGCCGTGTCACAAATAGTGTGCTTGTTAAGCCTGAGTATGAAACTCCACAACACTAGTTATGGCTTTCAAGTCTCATTTTCTTGGCAACGGAAATGTTGATTGTCTACCATGCAAGATGAACTGTTATTCACCAGTGTAGAGATGCCTCTGTTTGAAAACTGTGTGCATTCAATTTCATTAAAAAGAAATTCCTGCGACTAAAAAATGATTTGGGTGTTCATCAAATGTTATGTGAAGTACGGCTGGTTACATTCCTTAATATTCATATCTAAATATCTAAATCTTATAATAAAATGAAATTAGATATCTAAATGAAATTATTAAGTTCCTTATAATAAAATAAGAAGAGCCTAAACAAATCACGGTGCATTTCCTTTTAGAAATTTTAAATTTTAAAATATACGGTTCTAATTTCGTTTTATATTTTAAAATTTTGTTTGTCTAGAATTTATATGAATCTTAATATTTCATATTTGCAATAAAAATTTCATCTCTCACAATATTAAAAATCCAATTTATTCTTTTGGTAACAAGAATATTAAATAAGAAAGTATGTTTTCTAATGATCTATTTGCCAATTGCATGTAATTCTTAGGATGTCACCTCAAACTATAAGTTAAGTAAAATAATGATCATAATCTTGAATTTGGACATTATGAACTCATACGAAATAATAGGGTAATGCCTTATTTTTATAAATTTCAAAATTTGAAATATGCATGTTGTAATTTCTTTAAATGTGTACTTTCATTTTGATCTCTATACTTATATGAAAGCTTGTTAAGTTTTATGACACATGTATGTATCATTTATAGTTGTGTTATTCCATTCATAATAATAGTTTTTAAAGTGGGTACATTGTCATATTTTATAGTTTTATTGATTCCAAACTTTAAAAATGCATAAAAATAATTATCACAATAAACATTATTTCATTCCTTAACACATTTAGCACAAGAAGAATGATGCCACAAACTCTAGGCTTTTAAAACGTAAGAAAATGGTAGAGTGAAAAAATATGTTCATCACTCTAAATATGTGTCCCACAATATAAAAACTCCAATTTGTCCTTGGGATAGAAAGAATATTAAATAAGAAAGCATGTTTTCCAATGGTGTATTTGGCAATTGCATGTAATTTTTAGGATGTCACCTCAAGTTACAAGGTAGATGAAAAATGATTTCAATCTTATATTTGGGCATTATGAACTCACATGAAATAATAGTAATGACTTATTTTTTAAAATTTAATATTTTGAAATATGCATGTTGTAATTTCTCTATAAGTGTGATTTTTTTTTTTTTCTTATTTGATCTCTATGGTTATATGTTCAAAAGGTTCTATTATGCCATATTGCATGTGTTCCTTAGGATTTCATCTCAAGTTATAAATTAGATAAAAAAAGAAAATTGCAATCTTAAATTAGTCCATCATGAAAAAATAACTTCCTTTTATAAATTTAAAATTTTAACATATACATGTTCTAATTTCCTTAAATGTGTAATTTCATTTTTTCTTTATTTGATTTCTTTGCTTATATGTTAAAATGTATTTTAAAATTTAGTTTGTCTAGAATTTATTTCAATCTTAGGATTCGATATATGCATAAATTTTGTTTAGAAAAATCTTGTATTGATTTGTATAAATATAGTTTGTTTTACTATCATGCAATCTGTTATTGTTTTTATATGCATGTTTACAAAAAAACACACTTTGTAGTGACTGTAATTACTTTGGAAACTTGTCATGTTGTGTTTTTCCTTAATAGTGGAAAGGTATTCAACTTTGACATCATTGATAAGGATGAGGAACAAATACGGGTTGTGTGCTTCAATGAACCACTGGATAAAAAACCGGGATTGACTTTCATGGCATTCTCTTGAGTTAGGTCCATTGACCATTTGAGAATATCTCTGTATTTTACTTTTGAGCGCTACTCAGAAATCAAAACAACAAGGAATGTAAAACAAAGATTGCTAGAAGAGAAATGCCTACGGATGTTGTCAGCAATTGATGCTAACAGTATCTCTCTCCTCATTATAAGTAAATTATGTTTTCCCATTCTTTAAGAAATCTCTTCATCGTTAAGTTACTTTACATGAATGTCTGTGAAACTAATTACAAATTACATTTTCATCCAGTGCACGACATCAACAATAGATGCAACCAGTTCTTAAGCCTTTTTTGACATTCAAATACAGGTTATCACCATCTACTTACCCACAATGTAATTCTATTTCCATTTATTAAGCATCCACACTATGATGCTAACAACACACTTTTTCATTGCAGGAACTCTCTATCACAAACGGCCTCTAACAACTTGAATTACTGCCTAAACCTTTCAAAGCCAACATATTTTGCATGTTATCTCATGGATTGTTGTCTCTTAAAAGTTTACCAATATTTCATAATTCCAAACCTCTTAAAATTACTAATTTACTGCATTCAAATACTCCTCCAATCTGCCTATCGGCCTCTCACAAGCACTTGTGGATGCTTTTGCTAGTAATCTAATTTAGATAAAAGATGATGGTCAATCTACATGACGGTCAAATTAAACCCGTCCATTTGAGCCCTCAATTTTATATCATTAACATAGAAATATAAAAGATAAACAAAATGAAAAGTCATCAATTAACTTTTTAGTAATTAGAATATCTTTTCAAGTTTTTCCTTTGCTTTTTGGCGAGTTTCATATTTAACTCAATAATTTTACACTTCTAGTCAATTAATATTAAAAAAATAATAATAATTTTTCTTTATCTATAATTTGCATATTATTTTAAAATAAACAAAATACTATTTACTTTGGTTTTTAAATTTTCAATTGGTATTTTAGTTTTAAAATGACTACTTTCATGTCTTATTATTTTGTGAATTTTTCAAACATAAAGAATGTGACCGATTATGTATGCTAATTTTTAAATGACATGACAAAATATCGACACTTTGACTTTACAATATAATGCATCAATGAATCATTTGTATTGCCCTACTCCATCATGTATGGTTTAAAAACCTTCTCTAACGCCATCGAGATCATTGATGGTTCCATCACATACGTGTGGTGTTAAAATATGCAATCAAACCTTTTTGTGTCATGTCGCAAATACCAGTTGGTGAGATATTTTGAACCTAGGTTGAATTGAAATAAATAAAATAATATTTATACACGTGTAAAAGAATTATACATTTATATAGGTATATATCAATGAATATATATATATATATATATATATATATATATATAAACGGAAAATTTAATAAACAAATAGAGCAATTAAAAATATATATAAAACAAAAATATATAATAATTTGAATAGAAGTGACACCATTATGTCAATCTAATGCATTGAACATGCAATTGTTGTTTCTACATTTGTTTATTAAATTCCTTTGCATATTCTACAATTTGTAGCTCTGTTTTAAAAAAATGTCTAGTTTAAATGAGATGTAACAATGTCCTCTCAGTACAACCTCCCGTGCTCAATATGGATCAATGTCTCTATGGTCTAGCCTAGTAAAACTTATTTTGTTGTGGCAAATGAAGTGACCTAAAGGCTTTATTAATTGGTCTACGAAACCTGAAGGGCTAAATGCATATTTGGAAACTCAATCCAAACTTGAATTCAAGTTTGGGTTGATATGAAATAATGAAATACCTATATTAGTGGGAGAAACTAACTAGGGTATTACATATAAACTAGGGGCCATTGGGCAGCTATGGATTTGTAGTGCTCTCCATTGGAAAACTTGAAGAGAAAAAAAAAATTCGTGAAGGTTTGCACATCCTCAAGCTTAACTCCATATGAGTGTTAGTTATTGTGCACCTAGTCTTAAGCATACTTAAAGAGGGGACTCACGAAGAAAATAAGCAACCAAAATAAAGTTTTCAAAATAAATACAAACTTTATCAAATGTAGGACAATCTAAAACAACAAATGGTAAAGATCCATTTGGAAGGATTCTTTTACCTCAAAAAACACCTTAGGAACAAACTTATAAGCTTTCTTCGATACCATTATTATTTACATCTTCACCAAAAGCACTTGTATCAAATGATGCAAGCGTTGACTTATTATAGATTGATGAGTTGCCCGATAGGTGGTGAATTGGTAAATGAGACACAATTAATGAGATTGAATCCCAACCCCACCAAAATAACGATAATATGAAAATATGAGACGAAAAAAAAGTTCTCATATTGAATTATGACTTCAAAGTCCCTAAATTATATTTCACCCCAAGTTAAACAATTTCTTAGCTTTAACCAATGAAAAAGCTTGAAATGACATATTATTTCAACTAGAGATAAAATTTTTTTATAGAATATTCCTTTATGTTTTATCAAAAACATTCCCTTCAATTATTATATAATAATTATACACTACTTTAAATGTTAGTTTAGAATATATATTGGTTAGTGACTTCGGATCTCATTAGGATTTCATGTGAGTGCTTGTATTTTCCTTTTGCTTGTATTGTGCCTTCTTATCCTTTATAGGGTTTTCCTTACGGTCCTATCATAGTGTTAGCCGACGCTTTTCCCGTCATTAAAGTAGTGAGTAGCCTATAAATGGCCACCTTTCCATCCATTCTGCACCACTGCTGCAACATGGTGGTGGAAATGGCTCCTAAAGCATGCTGGGAAGTTTGTGTCGAAGGTCTATGAAGAGCTATGGATTCTGAATCATCCCCAAATGTTGTAATTTCTGATGAATTCTTAGACCTTGTGGTCAAATGGTATCGTAACAATTGCCTTATTTCTTATTTCTATGGCCACATTCCCTCTTATTCATATCTGCAAAATTGGATAAAAAACCATTAGGAGTCAGTCGGTATCCTAGTTTCAGGCATTTGTAATCTCACTAAGGGATTTTATCTCTTTTCATTTCGAGAGCCTTCTCAGGTCCAAACCCTCCTTCTTAAGGCTACTTGTTGGTATTTAGGTAATACCCTTTTGGTGCTTTCCTAGTGGACTCCTGACTTTAGCCCCACTAGCCAGGTTTCTTTGAAAATCTTGGTTTGATCAAGCTTGTTGGATTCCTCGTTCATCTCTGGTCTTTCCTTCCAAATATAGTTAAACCCATTGGCAGGGTGATATGTCATGAGCATGATCACTTTTTCTACGCCCTATCCAATAAAAGGGTTTGTGTCGAAGTTGGCCTTGCAAAATATTTGCATGGACCTCCCTCGGATGTTTAGATAGTGTCCCTGCGTGTATCTCTAAGGTGGTGTATTTCAACCTCCCTAACACTTCCTTTCACTGTCAAGCACCAAACCATCACATTTGTGGATGTCCTCTTCTAGCTCGTTTTAAACCCGTGGCAACACAACCTTGATCATGTCTAAGCCCAACGAGATCCTCCGACTAATGGTTGATTGCAGTCGGGAATAAGAAGGCTTCAGTGCAAAATCCACTTTTGTGGTGACCCTTGCTCCTTCTCCTTCCCCTCTTTCATCCAAGGATAAGTCGAGTTTGGGTCCTTCCCCCTCGTCGGTTTCCATTCCTTCCAAGCCCTCGTAGAGCCAAGTTTTGCCTTCACAAACGGAATTGTCTAGAATTTATCTTCAATGTCTCTACCTTTGCATCGCTCATGCAGTCCACCTCGGGAAGTTTCCCACGGATCGTGGGGAGAAAATGGGGTCAAACACCGCTCCATTCATGTTGAGCTTTATAATTAAAACCAGATCCCGCTTGCTAATAATTTTGCAATCCTTGGCACGATGGATGGGGTTCTGACAGGCGCTAGGGGAACTTGACATGTTTGATTTTTCATGAATTTCATTTTTGTGTGGCT
Source organism: Taxus wallichiana var. yunnanensis (assembly GCA_018340775.1). Classification (NCBI taxonomy): domain Eukaryota; kingdom Viridiplantae; phylum Streptophyta; class Pinopsida; order Cupressales; family Taxaceae; genus Taxus; species Taxus wallichiana. The sequence continues at coordinate 623,713,136 of CM031241.1, read as the reverse complement.
AGCTCTATCAATGTTTTAGTAGTTTGGATATAATTTGTTTGCAAAGAAATTTAAATCTTTGGTTTTTTGCTTCAAAATACACTAACTTATATTGCTCTATTTTTTGCATTATCATACTCGTATATTGATAAAGAAAGGTGGTGCGAGTATTTCCATTTCCTTGAAATTCTCGGCCTTAATCACCTCCTCGGGCCATGATCCTTCAAATTGGGCCATGTGGGTGATTATGGCGATTAATGATCTTTCTTTTGGTATTCTTAATGTTTATGCTCCTAATGATGGCACAAAAAGAACGACGTTATGGAAATGGTTAGGTGATAACTTTCCTCTTTCCTATTGGTTGGTTTGTGGTGACTTTAATATGATTGAACATCTTGACAACAAGCTCAACGCCCTTCTTATGCATTGGTGTGTCGTCAAAACATGCGGCTTTGGTATTACTTTAAAATCCGTTGGGGGCTTTCCGATCCTTTGCTTCAGTGGTAGCAAGAATTTAAGTCTCAAGCTTGGTATACTTGGACCAATCTTCGAGAAGGATGCGATCGGATTTTTAAAAGGCTTGATCGTGTACTTCTCTCTCAAAGAAAAACTTTGATTTTGACATGCAAGGCCTCTCCCCTGTTACGGTGTGGTCAAATGTTCTTTTGTCATCAAATCGTCATCTAATCTTTTTAAGATTATTTGGCGTGAGGCTTCTTTCAAAGTCTCGCCAAATCAATTCTATGTTAATGTCTCCTTGCTGAGTCACTCAAGGGTGGTCCCTCTTATTGATAAAATTTGAATCATGGTGCCACATCCACCTTTTGCTTTTGCCATTTGCCAGATTAAGTGGTGGGAAGTAGATCCAAACAAGCACCACCTAATTCCTCCACCAATTTGGAAAATAGGTTGCTCGTGTGCATAAGTGAGTGGACTCGGCTCTACAAAAAGAATTTCGGAGGGTTTCCGGTTCTCCTCAAATCCAATCCTTTCGACAACCCTCTTCACATTCTGGATGCCAACATTCAACATAGGCTAAAACTCATGAAATCTCACTCAACCCGTGTAGCGCTCGAGATCTGGTCGAGGCTGCATCGACTCAAAGTGGGAGACAAAGCATCCAAGATTTTTTCAAATCTCTTCATGTCAAGCATGCTCCTAAACAAATTAAAGCTATTCAAGTTTCTTAGAGTCAGCTCACATTCCTATTGCCTTTGATAGTGATTCTGCTACTTTATGGCAATATGTGATTGACAGAGTTGAGCATAAAGTTTCTTGGTGGTCTTCTAAATCTCTTTCTTTAGCCGGTAAATTTCAGGTGTGTACCAAGATTCTTACTGCCACCCATGTTTATTATTCACTTGCATAGTGCTCATCTCGGGCCTCATTTGCCAAACTTGCTAAGTTTCTACATTGGGATTACCTTTGGTGTAAAAGTTTTGGTTCGTGTCGACTTCAGGAGGTTTGTTATGCCGCCTCACGATCAAGGAGGCATGGGAGTTATTGAAGTTTTCTGGAAAAACATCACTTTATGTTCTAAATGGGTGGTGCACTACCTTTCGGCTAATTAAGCTTGGAAAAATTTGTTTTGCCATTGCATTGGTTCCAGTTCTCCTTATGGAAAAAATGTTGGAATAATATAGGGTTACATACCTTTATTATCACCAAGGCACTTGTCAAGATTATTGGCACTTTTTTGCCAAGAGCATATGGAAGGCCTTTGAAGCTGGAAATCGTTGTTGCGATGAATTTGAGATGGCTTTCGCACACAAGCTTTCTTTCAATTCCTATAATATTTGGTGGTCTCCCATTATCATGGAAGATAATATCCTCGCTTGTTGAAACTCCAAGCATCAAAGCTCTCTATTTATCTCGAAAAGGGATCCACACCATTCAAGATTTGGTTTCTTGCAGAGATTGGATTTCCTAGCCCGAGCTCGAGATGAAATTCAATCTTGCCAATTCAGACCTTCCGTCTATCCACAAAATTCAAGAGTTGATGTTGGATGTCATGCTTCATAAGTTGGGTCTTAAACCTCTGGATGCTTGGTGGCGAGATTGGCGGTGGAATCATAATATTGCCTTTTTGCTATAATGTCAGCTGAATTTACTAATCGGGTCAAAGCACAATGTTGTGTCCCACTTCATGTCCCAAAAATGCGAGTAAGAAGTCAGGGCGATCGGAAATCAAGGGTGTTCGTGCGAACATCCCTTTGCGTGAACCCCCTTTGCTCAACGCCACGTGGACGTAGAAAGTAGTTCGCGCGAATGGGGGTTCGCGCGAACACCCCTTCGCGCGAACCCCTCGAATTCAAATATTTTTGGTGGCAAAGAGTTATATATAGATATTTATATAGTTTTGGGTGGCGGATTTAAGGTTTAGGGGGGTTCGGGCGAAGGGGGTTCACGCGAACCCCCCTATGTGGCACTTATGTGGCACATTTTGGCGCCAAATCCATTTGGAGGATAATTTTATGCCAAAATGTGCCACTTAGGTGCCACTGTAATTAGGGTTAACGAATGAATAAAATTACAAAATTTTAACACAAAATACAGAATTTTATTAGCTTTCTAAAAATATAATTTTTATTTTTTAAAAATATGTTTTACTATTTATTTTTTATATTTTTCTAACATATGGTATTTTAGGACAATCGATCGTACACAATCAACCCAATTTGAAAAATAGCAAAAAATATAAAAAAAATTGAAAAAATTAAAATTATTATTTATTGAAGTCTTCTTCTTACCTGTGAAAAAAAAATCATTTTTGATATAAATCTTAAAATTTATTGGCATAAACATTTGTACGCCATTTATTTGAAAATATTTTTACAAAATAATTAATTAAAAAAAAAATATAAGTCCAAAAAATATGAAAATTTGACAGCACTTCAAAATTCAAATCTTGAACACATATCTAAAATTTCATGGTGAAAAAATAAATTTTCATTCAAAAGAACCACCCGGGACAGTCATTCCTCTTTTATAACATAAGAAACAACGTATGAGTAAAATTAAGAAAAAGACCGTTTTTTTTGTAATTTAAAAAAAAAAAAATTTACATGTATTCTACACTCTAAATACAACATTTCGTTAGTTTGTGGAATTTCATGAATATGTATGGTTTTATGGCTATTACCTTTAGAAAATCAATGAAACTGAAAAGTCATGTTTATAATGGTACAAAACATACCAAAAAGTGGGACATTTTATTGTGCTTTTACCCATTGAGTCCTATTTCGTCTACCATTTCCAAACTCAATGCTCATTTGGGGCTTCAATATGCCATGAATACTTGGCTTTGACGACTTTCTTGTGCCTGAACCCTCTTTTGGAACCTAAAGTCAACCATTTTCTAGATCAATCTATCAATTTATTTTCCACTAATGATAAAGTGGCTATTTTGTCTCATGTTGACGCTTACTGATTCAAGCTCAAGCCGAGAAAGTTTATCTTGAGTTTACTTACCTGCATGAATTGTGTTAGGAATATTTGCTTTAGTGCTCACATTTGTTAGCATTATATTGTGTAGAATTATTATTAAAATGAGTTAACATAAAATAACTCATTTAATAATAATATAGTAGTTTAGAATAAATTAATACAATCTCATATTGAGTTGTATTTTATTATTGTACGTGAGTTGTAGTACAACTCACTAGAGATTTTAGGGAACTAGTAGAGATATTATGAGAGATATATGGGATAGAAATTGAGTGATATGTGGATCATGGAGAGATAAGGGGGATTCATGATGTGAGTTGACTCCTCCTTTGTAGGAGATAAAATTTCTATATATTGTAACCTCTCTACAATAATAAATTGATCCAAATGAATTGAGTTTGTGTGTTAAATCTGTGTTTTAGTCAGAATGTTATTTAGTGCAATCTAATACCGAAATAATATTTGGTATCAGAGCAGGTGGCTCTTGGTTGTGCTCTATGGAGTTTTACATTCAAACGATTCTGATTTTTAAAAATACATCTGGTAAATCACATTTTTCTCCAAAACCCAGAATCCAAATTCTGTGAAATTTTGAGGGTTTGATTATTCAAATTCTGGGCACGATCTGTAAAAAAATTGGAAAAACCCTAGTTCTTGGTTATGGAGAAATGAAGAAATCAATATCGGAGTAGCAGCTACGTTGAAGCTCATGAGATAAAGAATTGTGTTTGATAAAAAGTAAGTCTCTATTTTTTGTTGTATCAAGTTTATTAAATGATAAGTCTTTGAGTCATCTGTAAGCTTAATAATAATAGTGAGGTCTTATGTTTTTATTGTCTATAGTCAATTTGTAAAGGACGCATTTTCGGGGTAACCGACGTCTTCTATTGTTGAAATGGATATTCCATTAGAAAAATTTACTGGTTTTAACTTTCACACATGGAAAGTTAAAATTCAAATGCAACTAATGAATAAAAACTTATGGGGAATAGTCAGTGGTAAAGAAACACAACCCACAGATGCAAGTAAGTTACTTGAATGGCAAAGTAGAGATGATAAGGCCAAAGCCATCATTGGCCTTGCACTTTCGATTCTGAACTACACTATGTAGATTTGGAAAAGTCATCCACTGAGATTTGGGAAAATTTGAATAAGTTGTTTGGTGCTAAAGCGGTTAATGCAAAATTTTCCTTAAAATTACGCTTATTCAAATTAAAAATGAGTGAAGGAACTACTATGTCTAGTCATATAAATGATCTCAGATCTCTCATGAGGCAACTAGCAGAAGTTAAAGCACCAGTTGATGACGAAGATGCTAAAGCTATTTTATTGAATAGTTTGTCTTCAAAATATAACAATGTTGTTTTCACTCTTGGTCAAATGCCATCTCAGTCCTTGAAGACATGATCTCAGCTCTCCTAGCAGAAGGAAAAAGAGCAATATCAGAAGATGCGAAAAGAAAGTGCAATGTACTCAAAGAAAAATCGTAAAAAATTTGACAAAAACAAGGATGAAGTTGAATGTTTTTATTGCAAAAAAAGGGCACACATCTTGGTTTTGTAAGGCTCGAGCTAATGATATCCTCAAAGGAAAACTCAAAACAAATGAAGCAAATGTAGCTAATGAAAAGAACCATCCAACGAGGAAGAACTCGATAAAGGAAGAACCAACAAATGATGATAGTGGTTATAATTATGAGGATTTTCTATACTAAGTGAATAACTTCCTGATTGGAGGACGGAGGCAATGGAGGAAGGAGGTCAATCAACCTCTCACGCCAGGTAAGTGATGAGGCCACATAATGAAGTTGTGGCATTTTTTCAGTTGTGTGTTTGATTTCCGCTATGTGAAAATAAGAACAGATGGATCATACCTGTTCAAAATTCTAATGTGTGAGCAATTTATTTTATTTTCCCTGGATGTAAGAAGGTGATGAGAGCTAAAAGAGTACTGTTATATCTAGGTTGTTGGTTGACCTTATAAAACCATCATTTGTTATGGTTGTTGGTTAACCACATGTAAAACCATCATTTGTTTGTAGGTTGTTGGTAAACCGAGTGTAAAACCATCTTGTTTGTTTGTAGGTTGTTGGTAAACCGAGTGTAAAACCATCTTGTTTGTTTGTAGGTTGTTGGTAAACCAAGTGTAAAACCATCATGGGTATTTTTAGGTTGGTGGTTAGCCGAGTGTAAAACCATCATTGGAGTTGGGTAGCAGTACAAGATAATGTTTTCCCCATGTTCGCACTAAGGGGGGAATGTTAGGAATATTTGCTTTAGTGCTCACATTTGTTAGCATTATATTGTGTAGAATTATTATTAAAATGAGTTAACATAAAATAACTCATTTAATAATAATATAGTAGTTTAGAATAAATTAATACAATCTCATATTGAGTTGTATTTTATTATTGTATGTGAGTTGTAGTACAACTCACTAGAGATTTTAGGGAACTAGTAGAGATATTATGGGATATTATGAGAGATATATGGGATAGAAATTGAGTGATATGTGGATCATGGAGAGATAAGGGGATTCATGATGTGAGTTGACTCCTCCTTTGTAGGAGATAAAATTTCTTTATATTGTAACCTCTTCTACAATAATAAATTGATCCAAATGAATTGAGTTTGTGTGTTAAATTTGTGTTTTAGTCGAATGTTATTTAGTGCAATCTAATACCGAAATAATAAATTGTTCGCACACTCGGAGGGTGCTCCTTGCATGATGAGTCGGGTCCCTCCTGACCCTTTGTTGCCGCCACCTCGCCAATCTCTCGCCACGCCAACCACCTCCACAAGGACCACGTCGCAGAAGCCGCTCTCGCAGCCATCACTCCTCCTCTCTCTCCATGGTCGCCCTTCAACTCCCTCCTCTTCAAGGCCGAGCTGGAGTCCTCCTCCATGGGGAAGGTTGTGGCTAGTTCTCCATGATGGGCCTCTCCTTCACATGGAGCTCGGGCGTTTTTGGCTCTCCGCCATCCGGTTAGGGAATTATGGTGTCTTTGCAGGTTCAAATGCCCGATCAAGATGGCTAGCAAGTTGATCTGCTTTCAGCTGAGTTGTCTAGTGGGGTTTACATCCCTCCTCAAGATGATTCCCCTCCTCCTCAAGGAGAGGGGACACGTGCTTTGTGTTCTCTCGATATGTTTTAATGTGGTGCTAATGTTTACCCTCATGACATTTTATGTTTGCCCTTTGGGCATTTTGTGATACCTTCGTGATTTTTTTGTGAGATCATGAGTTGTCATGTTGCCCCTACTCTTGTGACTCTCTTATATTTTATTAAATATAATGGGCAGTTCCAATAGTAATATACACTTTTATTTTTGAAAAACAAAATATCCACTTAATCATATCTCAACTCTAAAGAATTTAATAAAAATCCCCATTTGAAATATTCCAGCGGTCGGTTTGACACCAACTTATCCGTTCGACATATGGTATGGTGTATTTACAGCTGCACTCCATGCTGCATATCTAATGCAGGGGAGACAGATTAAAGCTTTTCCCACTCTGAATCAAAGCTGAATTTAAGCTAATTATGTTTCAATTGAATACCCGAGGTATTTTTTCCCACTTCACGGCATAAGTTTCAATTGAATTTACATATATTGCGGTTTCTGTAATGGCTAAGCTTGCCGTAAGTGGTTCTGCATTGGCAGTGGGGAGTTTGTATAATTGTTGGAGGTCTGAAATCCATGGCACCCATTTGCAATTATCACTGAATTTGTGCAAGAGGCCTCCATTTCAGAGATTAAATTGCAGTGCCTTAGACAATGCTCAGAATGACGAGGACGCTGACACTGCCAATAACTGTATTGGGAAAATTGCTCTTCATAGGATTGCAGAGAAATTAAGGAGTTTAGAGCAGGGTGATGAAACAGATGATGGGGGTTGTGAACAGGGTCATCCTTCATATGGAAGAAAGAAAATTTTCCCAAACAGAACAAAAACAAAATTGGGCATAGCTTTGTAAGAAGCAGGAGCAGCTCAAAGCATGAGGAATCTGTGTTTAAGCAGGCGGGAATGGAAAAAGAAGAGGAAGAAAAAGTAACATCTGAGAACAAGAAGTTAGAATTTGTTCCCACATTAGCACAATTGTCAATATCTGAGCAGGGGCTAAAGAGGCTTAGGACTCACGGGAAATACACAACGAATAAGCTCACAATTGGGAAGGCTGGCATAACAGAGGCTGTGGTTAATTATATACATTACAGATGGAGGAAATCTGAAGTTGTCAAGATCAAATGTGGTGGTACGTCTCCTGTGAATATGAAGAGAATACAGGACATTTTGGAGGTCAGTTTTTTTTTTTTTAAGCAGGGAAGATTTTATGTTCGTATTGTTTTTCATAATTATATTAAAAATGAATATAAATCTTCTCCTTGATCTAAGTTTAACTAATAGAGCTAAAAGATACATATGGATTGGCAGTGTCTAGTTTACACCCAAGCTTGGTCATGATGTCTGAACCCAGGGGTACAAAATTTGAGCAGTATATGAGGAAAATGGGAAGAAATGCCCTTGTGAGTTTCCATGGGTTCTCATATAGCATCGCCAAATGCGGCTTCTGGCTTGGCTGTGACCTAATAAACAACCTTTACCTTTATATGCACCAGTTCATTTGAGATAGATTGATCTCCTGAGGTGAAATGTTTCAACCTGTATTAATTTTTCTTATTATGTAAAAACCTTATTTGTATGCTGGCACTGAAATTCATATATAGTTTTTTTATTGTAGTGGGAGGGTAAACAGAAGTCCCCAAAATGAGAGGAGGCGAGAGGTGGAAAATTCCAAAAATAAGGGGTAATATTTAGAAACCCTGCAGATAAAAAGTGTTTTGGATGTATTTTACTTGATAACACCCTTTGATTTTTTTGGGAAGAGTGATACTGATAATGCAAAAGAGACAGAAAGTCTGATTGCCTTGGCACATGAAGCTGCAGCTGGCCCTAAAATAGCCCAACTGCCTGATCTTATGGTGTTTTTTTAACCCTGTTTGTGTACGCGAGAGAGGGGCATGTATCAAACATTTGAACATTTGCATGATTTTTGTCAGCCTGCATCAAGGACCTAGGCTGCATCAAAGTCGCCAGTAAGCCTCGATACAGATGCACTCTGGGGCAAATTGATGATAGAAAAGTGCCCTTTGCTCCTCGTGCACATCCTATGAGGGTCCTATCTTTTTGGCTCTCCAGTCACCCCCACAAAACTTGCATTAGCATTTTATAAAAATCGTATTTTTCCAATAAGTGTCTGTCATATAGGAACTGATGTGAGCCTCTAGATTTGTTAGTCCAATACACTCTAAAGATACAAACCAAATCGGGCATGCCAAACATATTTGAAACAACATATCTGTCATTTTGATTTCTGTCACATGTAATTACCAAGAAGTGTTAAGAAAGCCCCATGTAGATAGTAATTCGTTTCCATACAGAGAATTTATAACACGGAAAATTGATTTGGATGCTCATGTGACAATCTATTCTTGGTTACGTTTCCTTAAATGATTGTGATTGAAGGAGATAGCACTTTTAATATGCTTTTTTGGAGAGACTTAGCAATTTGTTTGTTTCTAGATATACAGTCTAAGCTCCTAAATTCTGGAACCATAAAAACTAAAAAGTTAATAAAGACTGACGTTACCATCTCAATATATGAGAAAGAAATCCTACGTAGCCTGTTCATTTTGGGTCCACGTACAGAAAATCAGGTTAGTTGGTATGCTGATTTTTACCCCTGATATGGTTAGGGTATGTCCATACCACACACACACACATATCCAAGCTTCATAAACAAGAATTAACCACATCATATGCATATAATAGACAAAATAACCACAATAACAATACTGATAAATTGATAATGCTAACTGAATGCCAAATGTCATGATAAATATTGCTTTATGAAGTTTCATCCCTAAATGAACAATGATACATTGATAAGTATGCAATGAGAGGTAAGTGTGCTGTTTTATGTTATCTTTTTGAGTTTTTACAAACATTTAGGGTTTCTAGGTGTAGTATTGATATAGTCTACTGAGATACTAGACTACTGAGGCAATACATACATAATAGTAAATGCAAATGCATAACATAACAAATTTATGAAACAACTTCTTTGTATTGCTTGAGATAAGTTCTATTATAGTAATCGTAGTTCAGGGAGGACCTGATACAAGCCCCCTTACCCCGACATGACTTACGCTATTTAAAGGGCAAGACCCAGCAGTTAATGGTTCACACAACTGTTACAACTGACATACAAAAAGCCTTATTAATCTTCTAGCAAAATGCCAACAATAAATTAACAAAACATGTCGGCTACAATTATTTGTAATTAACCTTTCAGTATGAGAACAAAGATCCAGATCTAGTCAAGGAAAACAAGGCACAAAACCATAAAACTCAGTGATATGCAAATAGGAAGGAGAAAATAGAGCAGAACTTTATTGCAAATTCACACTTCTTGCATACAAAAACATTGCCTATTAAAGAGGCTTTATAATAGAGGTTGAATATAACAACCTCAAGTTTGTTTAAACAATATGTTTATGAATATGTATTACGGGAACCAAGTAGTTAAAATTAACAACTTGGTTAAAACAAACAACAAACACCGATTCCCTAAATGAAAATTACCGAGTGTAAATGTAAGTAGTAAACACATTATTACACTAACACCCTCCCTAAATCAAATGCTAAGGAATAAAGAAGATGAAAGAAGGGGTTCCAGCTACTAGGCCTGATAAGGTACCCAATACATACAAGAAAAAAAAAAAGGACTTCAAAATGAATCCCACCCCCAAGGGCAACTTCCTTCACCCCAAGCTTTGCTCGTAACTCAAGAAAATGAAGAGAAGCCAAGGGTTTAGTGAATATATCTGCTATCTAATCAGTAGTAGACACCAACGCCAACTAAACAACCCCATCCTGAATTAACTTCTGAATGAAGTGCATGTGGATCTCAATATGTTTGGTACGTTGATGCTCAATAGGATTGTGTGCTATCTGAATAGAACTCTAATTGTCACACCAAATGACAGTAGGAGATACATGTGGAAAGCCAAACTCACCAAGTAATTGTTGAAGCCAAAAACTTCCTGACTAGCCTTGACTGCACCTCTATACTTTGCCTCAGTGGATGACAAGGCTACTGTAGTTTGTTTCTTGCATGTCCATGCAACCGGACCTGAACCAAGGTGAAAGAAGAACCCACAAGTAGATGATCATCGTGTATCACAACAACCTCCTCAATCTAAATCTGTAAAGCCCTCAATATCACAAGATCCTTGTGGTGAATAATGAATGCCAAAACTCAAAGTCCACCGAAGGTAGCACAAAATATGTTTCACTGTTTGCCAGTAACTCTGAGGGCTCATGAAAAACCGGGAGATAAGGTTTACAACAAAGGTGATATCAGGATGAGTGTGAGTGAGATACAAAAGACTCCCAACTAGTTGTTTATACAAAGTGGCATCAACTAAGTTAGACTGACAATCAACAGTCAATTCAATACCTGACTGAAATGGAGTGGGATATGGCTTACAATTAGCCATTTTGAACTTCTGCAACAAATCTGAAGCATACTTCCTCTGTCCAATAGAGATACCTTCTGAAGATTGATGAATTTGGAGACCAAGGAAATAATGTAACAGACCCAAGTCTGTCATATCAAAATTTGCCTTCAACTTGTTCTGAATATCTTGAATTAGAGAAATTAAGCTGCCAGTGAGGATGAGATCATCAACATACAAAACCAATATCAACAAATCATCACCACTCTTCAGAACATATACAATAATGAAAACCAATAGACAACAAAAAATCATCCATCTTCTCATACCAAGCTCGTGGAGCTTGTTTGAGACCATAAAGAGAACAATGAAGTCTACAAACCAATGAAGAGTCTTATACGAAGCCCTAAGGTTGCTCCATATAAATCTCTTCATGGAGATCACCATGCAAAAAGGCACTCTTCACATCCATCTGATATACTGACCACCGATTTGAAGCAACGAGGGAGAGAACAAGGTGTACATAATCCATCTTTGCTACAGGAGCAAAAGTCTTAGAGTAGTCCACCCCTTCGACTTGTGAAAACGCCCTAGCAAAAAGGCAAGTCTTATATTTTTCAATCTATCCATCAGCTGCATAGTTGGTCTTATAAACCCATTTACATCATACAAGCTTTCTTCCCTTATGAAGAGACACCAACTCCCAAGTGTTATTCTTCAAAAGAGAAGAATATTCCTTTGCCATAGCAGCATCCCATTCTGATGATCAAAAGCTTTTGAAAAAGTGACAAGATCACTAGAGATAGCTTGACTCATGAGATCCATCCCAGAAGGCATAGAATGAGGGTGACGACAAGCAACATCACCACAAGTCTCAAGTCTAGTACATCGAGGATCACTAGGATCACCAACTAAGTCACCAGCTACCTACATAATAGAATGAAACCATTTGGGTATAGGTTGAGGATGAGGAGAAGGTGGAGGAGTCTGATCCTCATCATAGAATCAAGAAGCATATCCTCCATATCAGATGGAGGGGAAGAAGTAACATTTTCATGATCCAAGGAGTGTCGGTCGCATCAACACGAATGTCCCTTTAAAATAGAACCTCATGGGTGGATGGATCAAGAAGACAATATGCCTTCACATGCTCACAATATCCAACAAATATGAGCTCTTTGCTCTTCTTCTCCATGGATTTTCTCTTGTCATCAGGAACAAAAGCCCATGCCTTGCTCCCAAAAACACAAAAATCAGATACATCGAGTTTCTCACTTGATCATTGCTTCTTCAGGAGTAGCCCCTTGAACTACCTTATGTGGAACTTTGTTTTTTATGAAGTTTGCACGATTCACAACTTCAGCCCAGAACTCAAGTGGTAAGTTCTTGGAATGAATCATGCAGTTTTCCATTTCCTTGAGTGTCTGATTCTTGCGTTCAACAACACCATTTTTTCCGAAGGGTGTAAGACATTATGTATTGATGCAAAATACCATTGCTAGTACAAAAATCTCTAAATGCATTACTGATATACTCCCCCATTATCACTGCGAAGATTTTTAAGTGCATGTCCTATTTATTTTGCAACAAAGGCTTTAAAAAGCCTTGAAATTATCAAAAACATCACTTTTATATTACAAAAAAACACCCAAGTTCTTTTTGTGAAGTCATCTATGAAAGTTAGCAAATATTCGGCACTAGAAAAAGAGCGAAAAGGAAAGATCAAAATATCATTGTGTACCAACTCTAAAGGAGCCTTAGGTCAAGTAGTCTGTCCCTTTAGAAAGGGATCTTGATGTTGTTTCCCAAGCATGCACCTTGGGAAAACACCATATATAGAGGAAACTTTTGGAAGCCCCATAACCATGTCCTATGAAGAGAGTTGTTGCAAGTACCTGTAATTGAGGTGATCAAACCTCTCACGCCACAATTTGCTCTCTAAATTAGAGTGAGAAATCAAAGAAGACCCTACACTAGTGTCAAACTTGTCAAAGAGATACAAATGTGAATCTATGTCCACGAAACTTATAGCAACTATCTCATCAGGATTATTCAATTCCCTAATTACAACACTATGTGGGGAAAATTCAACAGTTTTACCCCACCAAAGTTACATATTTGATATATGGACAACAAATTGTTAGAAATACAAGGAACATAAAGTACATCATTAATGCATCCATGTGGCATTTCAACTGTACCAGATCCCTCAACTTCAATTGAGGAAGAGTTGCCCACCAAAATATGAGAAGTGCTACAATCAGAAACTGGATTTAACAAATTGTGAGAATGTATCAGATGGTGAGAAGCACCAAAATCAAAAATCCATTTATCTCTCAAAGGAGCACATGCCCAAGCAGAAAGAGCCTTTCCCTTGCTTGTTTGAAGGAGAGACAAAAATCTTATGTTTCAAGGCTTTTTCCAATGCTTCAAGTTTTGAAAAACAATGAGATTCAAGGTGATTTGTCTTGCTACAAAAAGGACATGAATCATAAACTTTCCTTTGAAATGTCTTTTTGGATTTACCAATATTTGGAGGCTTAGAGGGCTCATTTGAGGGAGGTGCTGGTTGAGGAGAAGAAGGCTTATTTGAAGATCCGGGCTTCTGTTTTGATTTCCATTTTCCTCTAGGAGAGTTAGCCATCAAGGCATGATTTGAGCTAGGCAAAGCGTCAAGTGAGTTTAATTTTGTTTGTTCACGAGACAATCTTTCACAAAATAGCTCAAATGAAGGCATCTTAAATTGATCTCCTAAAGCATCCATAGTGGAAAAGAAGGTAGATGTGAAAACGGAAAAATGTCCTTTCAATTTTGACAAAATCAAGAGAATGCATTCTTCATCTTTCTTATCTTTACCGCCAGCTCTTAATTTACTTCTAAGGTCTTTAGATTTGGTCAAGAATTCTTCAATAGAAGAAAAGTTAGAGGGCATCAAAGAAGTCAATTCCATATCTAATTGCAGTAGCTTAAATTCATTTATTTTACCATACAAGCTCTCAAATTTATCCCATACCTCTTGTGGTGATTTTGCGTCTGAGATGTGAAACTGCAAATTGTCTACCACATTCAATGCGATCAATCCCAAAGCCTCGTCTTGTTTGCATGCATACAAATATTTGTCTTTTTCTATAGTCAAGGCCGGACAAGAAGCTTGAAACACCCGCCATAAGCCCGAGACTGAAGGAGTTGTTGCATTTTGGTTTCCATATGTGATAATTGGATGACTTTAAAGGCTCAAATAGTTGGACTTCCATAGCATAGGCAAAAGAAGTCATTGTAAAAAAGAATTTTACGAAAAATTCACCAAGGAAAAATTGTAATAAAAATTCCAATTCAATTCCTCCAAAAAACTTCCCACTCAAATAGTTTATCCTCAAAAAATTCCTCTTCAATAATCTCCACAATTTTTTTAAATGCTTTTAAATTTTTTTCCCTATATAAAAACTTTTCACTTCGCTGATCATTAAAAACTTATCTTACCAAAGACATTTAAAGGAAGACAAGCCACCAGAGCATGACATGTGGTGCTATGTGGAGAGGAGAATTTGTTTGAAAAAGTGACTCCGCCATGCAATTGTCTCCCTAATACCTCGTATTTTCAAAGGTGGTTTCCTAAAAAAATGTGAAGCAAGAAGAATTACGCATAGGTGATTTTATTAGTGGTTTTGATAAACCATAAGCAGTTTGCTTCGTTGTATGTGCTGTCCATACACAGCCAAAGCCGTCCAAAGGAACACAACGCCCAAGTATAAACTCCACCTCCTTGTATGCGTTGTTCAAGACAAAACTGCAGCCACCAAAATTGAAACGAAGCCTGACAATAAAAACGCAGCCACAATAAAAAATGCAGCCACAAGGAAGGAAACGCCTAGTGAGATAGCTGATACTCCAAAAAGGCGTTCAATATGCAGTAACAAATACTCTGTGCAAGCAAAAAAGCTGTCCAAACAAGAACCAACCATCTAGAGGCGTGAAAGAGGAACCAACCATCTGAGAGGAACCCAAACAGAAAAATCAATTTGCAATAATTAATTTCTGCTTCTCACACCAGCAACAAAATTGCATATCAGAGCTTCTGAGAGGTTAAAATGGCCAAGCTTCTCATGCACAACCACTTCTCTGATACCATATGAAAGCAAAGATTCAGATATAGTCAAGAAAAACAAGGCACAAAACCATAAAACTCAGTGATATGCAACCAGGAAGGAGAAAAATGGAGCAAAACTTTATTGCGAATTCACACTTCTTGAATACAAAAACATTGCCTATTAAATAGGCTTTACAATAGAGGTTGAATATAACAACCTTGAGTTTGTTTAAACAATATGTTTACGGGAACCATTAAAATTAACAACTTGGTTAAAACAAACAACAAACACCGATTCCCTACATGAAGATTCCCGAGTGTAAATGTAAGTAGTAAACACAGTTTTACACTAACATTCAAATGTCTACATTATTCCCCCTTTGCATTGTTTGGAGTCCCTTCAAACTAAACAACAAAAACGATTTAAGAAGAAGCGGGAGGATGGGAAGAGGAAAATGTCTCTCGGGTGATGAGATGTGGACTGGCCCACTGGAGAGCTTGACAGATCAGTCTTTGATTGATATAACTTAATTCTCACAGCATAGACTTCGGATGTCCGATGTTTGGTGGCTGCAAGCTCACGCTTCCTTAAACACTTTACCATGTGTGCCACTTCTTGCATCCTTCTTTTACCAATGAGGACTTCTTGTCCTACTAAGTGTAATTTGGCTTGAATTTCATGTAGCTCCTGCTCACATCTAAATAACCTCCGACTATGTGCTTGGGTGAGTTGTGTTTGTTGGGATAGCTGTAACTGAAATCGACCTTGTTTATCCCCTATCTCCTGCTTCAAGGCTGTCACTTCACTACTCATACTATCCTTCTTACTTAGTAACCATTGTTGCTCACACATGGAATCCTGGAGCAGCAAGTATTAGTGCTCGTGGGATTGCTCCATGCACAGTAAAAACACAAGAACATTCAGATAGGAGATGTAATAGTCTGAGCAATTGGTGTGGGTATCCATTGCTCATGCATCTCGGGAGGATCTTGAGTAGGTCGCCTCCTAGTGATATATTTACATGTAAACACTGTGTAATAGTCCTCCAGTATAAATTTATGAATATGGGGTACTTTAGCCAGGATCATCCTCACCTGTGTGGGACCACTCATCACCTCTAAGTGTTCTACTAGCTTTGGAGATGCCATGGAGTGCCTCTGTCATGGCTCCCAAAGTATGCAAAAATTGAGATACAACTTAATAGGGATAGCTATTGTTTGAGATGGGGAACAATACGGGGATAATCCCACCCTGTGCTTGGGAATTTGTGGTTCTTGCCTCTAAGTCCAATGGTTCTGTTGTCTGTGCCTCAATATTGGTCTCTTAATGCACCTATTCTTTCTGGTACAACCCCTATGGACTCCTGGGTCTGAAGTGGGCTTAATGGTTGCAATGGGCACACAAGAACTACTTCCATATTCAATGCTTCTTGAAGTCGTGCAACCATTTTTCTAATTGTTGTTCCTCTTCTTCCAAACCCCACCATTTTCTGTAAGAGTGTCAGCTATGTGCTCATAGGAGAGCAACTCAAAATCGATCAGAAGGTAGAGCCCTTTAGTTTGTCCTTCCTTTTTGTCTTGATTATAGATTCAGATCGTCCCCTTTTCTTCCTAAGTATTTTTTTCCAAAGCTATTTTACGCTTCTTCGCCAAGCTCTATGCTTGGTATGTTATTCCAAGGGGATACTCAAATGTTTCCAATGGAACACCGAAGGCCAAGCTGGGTGATATGAATTATCAACTGAGAATTCTTCCCACAGCGGCCTATGTAAACATTGTATCCAAAAATAAGCCAGTGGCATGTTGGGTCATGTAGAATCCCTTGCATGACAAAGACAGGAGTTCATTAAGCTTTGTCAACAATGGTTTTGCCCAAATATATATCTTTCCTTTGTACAGCCCCAACATGTATTCTATCATCCATATGGCAATGTTTGATGCTCTCAAGGCTGCTAATAGGCATCATTGTATCACATTCAAAGCATGCCGCCACTCCTCATTTGCCAAATATTATTTTTAATTCCTCTCGTGCCCTTTTGCCTAGTGTTCTAAATCTCTTCTTTGGTCAAGTATTTTTGCAGAAGTTCTGGACAGCCAAGTCCTTCTATGCAGTAGTTAAATGAGGATTGGTTGCCTTCCTAATGGCCAACCCATGGGAGCATAGTTTGAAAACATGTGTGAAATCAGCAGGAGTGTAGGTGATTTCTACCTTCTTGTCTCTATAAGAAGTAATGGAATACCAAGTGCTCTTGTTGTAACTTGACACCATGCTTACCAAATAGCTCAAAATCCTGATTGCTGAAGTAGGGCATTTGTAGGATGCTATCTACACCATCTCCCGTAAGGATACCTTAAGTTCATGTATGTCCGGTTTACTTACCTCCCAACTTGTGTGTCAATAGCTGGTAGGCTTTAAGCAAGTGAGAGTCCCTGTGGTGGATGCAGCCCTAGTTTTTTTTTGTGTCCGAATCACCCCCTTTTTGCTTCTTACCACTCGCTGCTAAAGTTTGTTTTCAACTAATGCCTGTTAGAGATGTTTGCACTAGTTTGAGGTTTGAGGGAGGGTTTTGCCCGGGAATTATCATGCCTTCTCTAATCGTGTCAAATTAATTAAATGCAACTTTCAAAGCATTTTTATGCCGTATTGTGGTTTGTATTTGTACCAGTAGAGCTGAGGGGTTTGTATCCTTGTTTGTTATATGTGTTGAATTTATCTACTTATTAAAGAATAATTATTGAACCCTCCTTGTTGAATTTGGCTGGAATTTGGATGTAGCCCTTGGATTTTAATGCTTTCCCGAATCTTGCATGTGATTTATTTGATGGAGCCGGGTTGAATTTGATTTGAGCGAACTTATTTCCTTTAGTAGGAAGAGCTGAAAATTCTTCAATGTAGATTCTTTGCTTTTTGTTTCTAACAAGGGGCCCAAGCTTCAAATCTTTCATATTCTGTTGTTGTTGAGAGTAAATATGAAGTCAGTAAGGGCGCATGGATGGGGAGGTTTGTTGGCGAGCTAACCCTTTTGATATAAATTGATCAATGAGAGTCTAATGGTGGTTGGAAGACTACAGGGGAGATCATACGGTAGTTGGAAGGTTATAAGGAGGTCATACAACCGTACGGTTACAAAGAGGTGTTTGAGAGATTATGCAATGAGCATAATGATGCAGAGAGGTCAATGCCAAGCATAGGTTGAACATGACATAAATTATCAGCCAAAGGGTTGTATGACTAGCTTAATCAAACATGAGTGTTGGTAGGAGAGGAGAGTATATGGTTAACAAACATTTGAGCAAATACCAAAGGGCATACAAAAGGCAATATTTGTATAGGTCGAATAGGGAAAGATCAAACCAAAAGGAATTGGAAGGGTCAATAGGGATAAATCAATGGTTGTACAAGTTGAGGTTATATAGTGAAGGGATGAGAGGGGGTCATACTTGACTAAATGGGTAACAATAGGAGATCAAATTTGTTATCTTGCTTTTAAAGAGATTGAATGGTTCTATAGGGTTTGTTTTACATGTAATATGAACTTGGGATTTTAGGCCTAATCTACCTATTACAAATAATAATAATTCAAAACTAGTAAAGGGCAGTCCTAAAGAGTCCTAAACTATTGTAAATCTTGACTATTAAACATAACAAAAACTAGAATCGACAAAGTGTGAGTAGGTTTAGAGAGGAACCCTAATACGCAGATGGAAGGTGTGATAAAGTGCTCAAATTGTGTGCAAATGTGGATCCGAGTGTTCTCAAGCGGTTGAGAAAATATCAAGACCTAGAAGTCATCTTTGAACGGACTTCTAGATGCTTGCACAATGTAATATCCCCTTCTCGAAAGCAGCAGGTCGAAGACCCTTAGCCTAATTTTGTTTCCCAATGGCTAAGGAAATGAGAAAAAGGGAAACTAAGTCCTAATTAATTAATTTTAAAGTGCATAATAAAATTTTATCATAAGCACTTTAATTAATTTATTAGTGACAAAAAAGTAACTTTATGTTTTATTTTCCCCTAGAGGAAAAATGTGACCCATAGGGGATGAAATAAAGCAAGTGGAAAACATTAAATGAGGCAAAGTGAGTTGATTGGTTGTTTTGGGTGGCTAAAAGGCCAAGACTAATAGTAAGTTGCCATGCATGAGAGAGGACATCTTTTGACATCTTACCATTTCAAAAAAATTTAAGCTTGCATGCTTTCCATTTCTACTCCAAAGGATGAAAACCCTTTGTAGTTTTGCTTGAGAGGACGAAAACCCTCTTTAGCCTTAGAAGAAGAACGAAAACTCTTCTTCCTTATGTGAGGAGGCTCTATTCAGGAGTTTCCATTGGTTTTCAAGGCTATATTTTAGATTTCCAGCAGTTGTTGAAGGTTAGAGTTGCAAATTTGTGTTGATTCCAGCGAGGGTTTGAAGGTAGAATATTGTTGTCAATCGCTATCCTTCATTTCCAACTTTCCTACAGTGGAGCGACCTACCTTGGGAACATTTCAGGGTGATCTAGGGCTCGTTGGGACCAAATCTGATTTGTTGTTCCATAATCAAATTTTTAGAAGCCAAGATCAGCTGATTTGCATGTGTTTTGGGCTGAGGAAAGTCTATTTCCAGCTAAGTCTGTAATTCTCATTCTGTAGATTTTTTATAAATAAAATTCCAGCCCTATTTGATCCAAATCT
This sequence comes from Taxus wallichiana var. yunnanensis, assembly GCA_018340775.1. Classification (NCBI taxonomy): domain Eukaryota; kingdom Viridiplantae; phylum Streptophyta; class Pinopsida; order Cupressales; family Taxaceae; genus Taxus; species Taxus wallichiana. Next base: position 623,693,426 of record CM031241.1, on the reverse strand, counting down.
AGTATTTTTTGATGTTTTGTCTTTATAAAAATAGCTGATCTGTTTTGGTAAAGAATACAGTGATTTTACTTCAGTTTTGAGTGCCTCCAATCTCCTAGGCAAGTCGCATTTTCCATGAATAAATCAGATCTGCAGTAATTTTATCAAGTAAATATTCTATAATTTGTTTTTAGAAATCAGATTTGCTGCTGTTCCTTTTAGGGTCAAAATTTGTCCATTTGGGGACATTGCATAGGTGGTATCAGAGCAATGATTCTCCCAGCCTATGAAGAAGAAAATCATATTTGAATGCAGAAAGGGACAATGGATGAGCATGATCGAGAGCTCCTCCTACAGATGAGCTAAGCTACATGCATGAGGTGATTACAAGGAGTCAAAGAGAATTGCAGCAAGCCATGAGAGAATCTCAAAGGGAAAGTCAAAGAGAAATGCAACATGTATTGAGGGAAATGCGTGATGCATCGATGTGGTCAATCATGGATCTGGTTAAAGTTCTACAAGGGCATAATATATTTGGCAACCAACAATGGTGAAGGAAGTTCATCTAGACCGATAAAGACATCCATCAAGCCTCCACCTCAAATATTTAGAGCCAAGTTTCTCCAAAAAGAGGAACAACCAATTGAGCGAGATCCTCAAAATGATGTTGATGACATAGAGGCATGGGGTGAAGAGTATGCAGCCCTCAGTTTCAAGGTGAGAGAAATGTTGTCCTTCGTGATTTTTGCAAGTTGAAGAATAGTAAGGGCACAGGGCATAATGGCCGAACATCATCAAAAGGCCATGGCAGAAAGGTCTCAGCCATAGAGGGAAGAAAACCCTCCATTGTGAAGAAGCAAGTCCAAGAGCATGTAGAGGATCAACTACAAGGTGGAGAAGTCATGATGAAGTTCGAAGATACAACTTCCCTCTATAAAGAACCCTTTCCGAGGTGACCTGTACAGCTGGAAAGCGACAAAGGCGTGAGAATCAACAAGTAACTCTTCCGCGTGCACTCCAACCTCCCGAGGTCGTGCCGGAGCAGACACCGGTGGGGATGGAATATGCAGACAAACTAGTTAGGCAGTTCCTAATGTCTTCGACACGCACTAGTGGAATTTGCGAATCTAAGACAAAGAAGGCCCTTCTAACTTGGATCGGTGTGATAGATCGATCGATCGAGGATGACTCGCTCAAGGCTCCAATCAATATTGAGCTCGGCGTGATTCGATCTATGGGTTGCGGAATACGTGAAAATGACCTCGGATTGTTTCGTGTATATCTCCGATAAGGTCATATAGTGGATGATGAATATAATTGACTCTACGACGATTTTCTCGCCTAGTCCAGATTCCCTAGCTTCATTAATTGCCATATCTAGTAAGGACAGCTTGTCGATGATGATAGGTGGAAGTGGAGTGGACTCAAATACTAGTGTGCGTAGGCTGTTTATATCTAACCGACTTGTGGATTCGTTGGGTCGTGGGATCTGTGGGTCACAAACGTAGACTCTTGGTTGTTCTGGTCCCGTTATGGTCATATGCGAGATCAAGTTCTAATCCCTAGTATCCAAAGAATCGTATGCTTTCTCGGCTATGTTTAGAACCAATAGTTGTGCGATCTTCTCTCGTAATACCTTGCATGACGTTCTCGCAACCTCGGATTCTTAAGTGGTATCTATATCTACGAGGGTGTCTCCAGCGTGCTGGCCCGGGCATGGAACTAGAGGATCGCACCCGAATGTTTGTTCTCTTTCGAGCCCTTCTACAGTCATGTGGATGTTTTCTAGAGTAATCTGTAGTTTGGGTGACTTGACCAAAACGCATGTGCTTGGTCGCTTCTATGTTTAATCCTCTTAACCGAGAACCGATCAGCTTGTAAATCATGGTTGTTCGGAATACTTGATCCGAGATTTTGGTCTATGTCAACTATCGCTGTGACGAGGTTTGGTTGAGGCACGATTGGCTCAAATATATATTCCCTGGGCTCTTGAGGTCCCGTAATTGTCATAAAAGGAAAAACTAACTGTAATGAAGCAAATTCTAATTACGTGAAATAAATCTAACTGCATATAACTTTTATTCTTCTCTGAAATATTTAACAATTTTAAGGAAAGCAAACTATTTTAAGCATATCTAGAAATAATAACTAAACAATAATTAAAAATAGACAAGATAACCGAGTGTGGTTATTTGCCTGTGCGATTTGTAGAATTATTCTAAATGAATAAAATAACCTGTCTAATCTACCTGCAAGATTCTCGATCCTACCTCAGAAGTGAGGAGTGAATCATAGTTTCTCAGAAACTATCAATCCCCACAGCTTCCCTGGCAATATCGAGAATAGAATGAAATGAAATAAAGCGATTAACTACTCTATTTGATATGAGTCTGACTAGAACTTTGAAATTTAAAACCTGGATTCCGCAGAACAGTGGCGAATCCGATGGTGTGTGTATGATCTCGTCCCCTCAGTATGATCTTCTCGTTCTTTCGTGTTCACTTGGATCCAGAAAAGCGTGTAATGCTAGCACCGATAGGAGTAGATTTTGGGACAAGGACAAATCGTATACGCACCGAGAATGCGAGTAGGAGAGGGATAGCGCAAGAGTACAGAGCTTGGCTTATGCGATTCCTAGTGGGATTTTACTGCGAGTCATGCAACATGGAGCGACCAGAACCTGCAACTATCCTATACGAAGAGCAAAACCTGCAACTTTAATGGCTTCCCAAGCTATTCTATTTCAAAATAAAGACACTGCTTGCACAAGTTGGATATGTGGCTTACCAACAGCTGGATAAAGCTAACCAGGTATATAATGAATTGAACTAAGAACTCTAAGACACGATGAAGATAAATCTACAGCAAAGAGGAATCAGAGGCAAGCTTCTAACTGGATTGGATGGAACAACAACACTGCCTGCACAAGATGGGTCTGTGGCTTACCAACAGCTGAGCAATACTAACCAAGTATGAAATAAACTATGCTATCAATCCTAAGCAAGCTAACCAAGACACTAAAAATCAGAAGACTCTAACAAGGAAAAATGGTGACCAAAAGCTCCAGCTCAAATTCTTCACCAAATTCTTCACCAAATTCAGACCATTTGCATGTACACAAACCATGCATTTATAGGAATTCCAACTCTCAAAAACCAAAACCAAATTGAACTCCTAAACAATAAACAAAGGAAAAACACTGTTCCAGGGGACCAAAAACATTAATGCATGCTCAAGTCGGCAAAGAAAAGCTGGTGAAACGTGATATTTCACGCGA
>CM031241.1:623596663-623690070 GCA_018340775.1 Taxus wallichiana var. yunnanensis | reverse complement strand
TGTGATAGTTGAAACGAGATAAAGCTTAAAAAATTTGAAACCTTGTCGTCAGGAAATTAGGAGCGTTTGTAGAAAGATAAAATTACTCGGAAGCCATGGGTGTGATGAATCCGAATTTTTGGAATACGAGAAGGTGGCAGTGCGAGAGGCTTTGTCAAGAAGCATTTCCATAAATCAATGGGTACAATAATGGAACAATTTACTAAGACGCCGAGCTCAAATGGTAAATCAAAGGTATATTGAATGCCGATTTATTAAAGTTTCAATCAACCAATTTCAACAACAATGAGGAACCAATATAAGAATTTAGATCAACCTTCTCCGAAAGTGGTGCTATTACAAGGTCAGTGGAGAGGAATCTATCAAAGTTCTATCTTACAAGAAGATATCGGTGAGTATTTGAGACTATATGAATTATGCCGACAATGATTTTGGGAGTCTGTGGAGGATGAAAGAGTTTTCGAAGTGCATTGTCATTTATAAAATCAAAACCGAGAAACAAAGTTGGATAAAAATGCGGAAAGTTGCATGAGGTGTTACGTTTCACGATACTCCTCGAAACCTTCCGTTGACAGAGCAATCACGCGCTTTGGAATTCCTCATGCGAAAGAAGAGGTGTAAATAATACAGCTACAAGTACAAATATACCCAACCTTGAGAGTGTAATTGGCTCTTCGTCACATTCTCTACGAAGACAACATCGACTTTTTGAAGCTTTATTGATAATGGATTGTTTCAACTTTAAGTAGGTATCTTCTTTATCTATCTTTTATCTTTATCATTTAAGATGTTACGAGGTCTATATACTAAAAATATCGGGCGATTCACCCATCTATCTACTAATCCATTTCACGTGTTGGATTCTTTTTAAATCACAGATCTAGCTCATTACCAATGGCGTGATGATTTCAACTTTAAGCAAAGTATCTTTTTCCCCTTAACCTTGAGAGTGTAGTTGGCTCTTCGTCACATTCTACGAAGACAACATCGACTTTGATGAAAACTACGATAATGGATTGTTTCAACTTTAAGTAGGTATCTTCTTTATCTATCTTTTATCTTTATCATTAAAGATGTTACAGTCTATATACTAAAAATGTCGTGCAATTCACCCATCTATCTACTAATCCATTTCTCGTGTTGGATTTTTTAAAACAAAGATCTATATTGTTACTGGTGGCGTGATGATTTCAACTTTAAGCGGTATCTTTTTCCCCCTTAATCTTATTGTTTGTTACTTATTCATTTTTTCAACTCTGGTTATAATTAAAAATGTTACAGGTGTATGTATTTACATTTAGTTAAATACAAAATTTTTATTTTTTGAAAACGTGGGTTGACATCCGTCCGAGGAAGTTTTTACTTCTCGGGACTGACAACGTCAGGCAACTCACCCATCTATCTACTAATCAATTTTTTGTGTTGAATTTTTTAAGACAAAGATCTAGCACATTACCGTTGATGATTTCAATTTTAAATAGGTATCTTCTTCAACATAATATTTATATTTACTTGACCTTTAAAGATATTGTTGGTCTATATATTTAAAGATGTTGCTGGCACTTCTCAGGACTGACAATGTCAAGCAACTCACCCCTCCATCTACAATGTCATGTGAAACAAAGATCTAGCACGTTACCCTTGATGATTTCACAAAGAATCTAATACGCAAAGAGGTAAGCTAAATCCTAGCATATTTGCAATTATGTTTAATTTCTTACCAAGGATGATTCTTTCTTGATTTCTTAGAATTATATTTTATTTATTTTTAATATATTTTATCTTCCTAGTAGACCAAGGATTTTTTTCTATTTACTTATCTCTTTATTCTCCATTTGTTGGTGAGTGGTAGCTTCCCAAAAATAGATATTCCCGCCACTTTGATAGGATAAGGATACCTAAAATAACAAAAAATTAAATTGGAAAGTGATGTCGAAACATGTCACAATACTACCAAATTCAATATTCACATTTCCACGATTCAAACCACAAGAGCCTTGCCGAGTCACCCTCCGTTAATATTAAAGTACATTGATCAGAATTCTTCCCTCCTGCTTGATTTGCATCAAGTTTGGGAACATCAATTAATTTCCCCTTCTTGGTTCCATCAGTTTTCTTAAGATCTTTTTTTTGTTTAAACTTTTCCACTGCACTCCTCAGGTCAAACAAAGTTACAAAGCTCATCTTAGATAACCTGACCATACACCATGAATCTTCTTGTACTGGAAGAGACTGTTTCCAATTACCACTTATACCACTTTTAGAGAATTTTCATCACCAACTAGGACTGAGTCAGCTTGAAGCACTGACAGAGTAACTTGCATTTGATTGAGCTTTACCAACTAGATAACAGGACAGATTGCTAGACCTTAGCATCATTGACTTGGCTATCTTTATTTTAGACTGATAAAGGTCATTCATAAAATCCAAACACACTTTGAAGTCCTCAACACGTTGAAAAATCATAGTACAACAGAGATTCTTAACCTATCAACCTTAAGTCTACTTTCATGACGATAAGATAACCCCACGAGATACAAATTAAAGTCCCACGACATAATTTTAAAGATAATTAAAGTCCCACAAGATATTCGAGCACTAAATTTTAGATTATACACATTAAATCGATCATCGTATTTCATCATCATCTATCATTGATTATCAATTGTCATCATTCATCATCTACGTCCACATACTATTCATGACAATGCAAGTAAACAAGAAACATACATATAATTCATGATAATCACCATCTAATCACCATATAATTAAATTCAAATAGCATAGTACAAACTCAATAGTTGAAGTTTTCAAATTCAATATTAAAAGTTTAGTCAATAATAAAAGTTTCTAATTTTCACAACCATCTAATGTAATCAAAATTTAAGATTGTATATAATTAAATTCAAATACCATACTCAATATTAGAAGTTTTCAAACTCAATATTTATAGTTTCCCCAATAATAATAAAAGTTTCTAGTTTTCAACCCTCTTTTTCTTTATCCAGGTTATACAACTCTGCTCCCTTCCCCAACGGCTTCTTCCACTATGGTTTGTAACCCTTTCCCCAATAAAGCAGAAATAACCCCGAACTTATAAGATCTTCTCGCAAAGACCTTGTCATTTTTATAATTCTTTCTTCTTGATTTGTTAATCTCCATGAGACAATGAAATTTGGATCAGCAATCGCTTTGGCTTTGAATAAGATGTCGAGGGTTTATGAGACCGGTTCTTTAATGATCCGCTTTTAGTGTATTGTTTTGTTTGTTAACCAAAACAATATTTTGCTTCAAATTTTTTTTGCGGATAAGTCAGTTTTTCTTTCTTTGTTTCCAAGTGAACTTACAAAACCTTCGCTTTGACTCTTCAAATTTTCATATTTCAACCGCACAAAAAGAGTAACGTCAATTCAAAGTATTAATGTAAATTCAAAATTTCAAATTAACAAAAATGATTGTTAGAATGTAATAGTACTTACAACCGCTCTATCTCTTTCGGCATTTGCGATTGATACCAAATCCTTGTCCTTTGACCATTTGTTAAAATATCCACCGGCCTCGGCACTAATATTTTCCAATCTGCTTAGTGCTTTATCTAAAATGCCATCTTTATAGTCGTTGTTAAAGTGACAAAGATCCCACATTTTACTTGGGTAAGTAGGAATCCATCTTTGCGCAGGTTGATTACGGGTGCAGCGTATAAACTATCCCTTTGCCAATAATTTTCATAACGACTAATAATCTCATTGATAAAATTTTAGCCCTTTTTCCCATTCTATAAGCCGTTGCATTTGAGGAATTATAAACTCACCGACATGGGATTGACAATCATTACAACAGGTTCTCCAAAGGAAAATGTGGAAACTCTTCACTTTCGAATCGATGCGAGAAGATCTTCTTTGGAGAAGAGTGGGGCTTTCACCATGACCAAGATCAACTTGCTCCTTGTTTGTCTTTGGGTGGGCTGATCTGTTGTTGAAAAAATAAATCAAGATTTAGATAAATAAATTTGAAAATGAATATTTAGATTTAGATAAATCGGAATGTAATTAAAAATTGTAAAGAATATTAAAATTGAAATTTGAAGACCAAGTATACCTGTGCCGCCTTGAATCATCTCGCGGTATCGAAAAAAACCGAGTTGGGTCATTCTTGCTATCAATGCCCAAATAATCTTCATCTAAATTTATATTGTTCAAAAGCAGATATGCCCACTTATTGGGCAAGCCACCAAGTGAGAGAGATGGAATTCGAAACGAGGAGTCAAGGTTCGATGTCCCAGCTAGGGGCCGGAGCAAAGGCATTCGTTTACCAATGGTCTTTTCACTTTGTTCCTCTGGTTGGCATTTTAAAAATTAATGGTTGAGTGGGTGTCGGTGCATTGGCTTGCTCATGATGACATGTGCTGAAAAGTACAAGAAAAAATTAAAAATATTAAAACATTTCATAAACTAAAAACTACGAAATTAAACGTTCTATACAAAAATTGTACCTTGTTGTCGAGGGTTGTTTTTTTTTCGGTCTTTACGGGTGGCCTTGTAGGAGTTGTACTCGAGTGGCTCATTACGAAGATATCAATGCATGGGACCAGTATTGAGTGAGTTGGGAAGAAGGTTCCATAGTCCTGCTTTATTCATCAATATTAAGTGTTGTCAATTCAGTTTGATAAAATTTAAATTGAAAAATAAATCTGCAACTTTGGAATTTGTAATTAATATATGAGAATGTATTACTTCTCTGGCGTTTAACGAGTTCAAATTGTTGAGGGTCTGGAGAGGAGTGAGCTTCCATTTCGGAATGGGAGTCCCACGAAGCCTCCGCGTGTAGTTGGCCTCTTCCTCTCGACATCTTTTTTTTTTTGGGAATGGCTTCAAGATATCTTCTCTGCAAAACATTAAAATTTAAGTTTTAATAACTTCGCACTGTAATGAAGAAAATTGTAATACAATTTACAAACTAAAAAGTTTATACCTGTTGTTCTGCAAATGGAATTGAGAATTTCATCAAAGCCTCATCAGAGCAAGTAGGAATTTCTTTAGCTTTTAAATTTAAAAGTGCCTCATAGTAGAAGTTTAGGAGATAGTTGGTTGAATAAATGAAAGGTTTTTCTCGACATTTTCGATTTGATATGTCACTCTAATTTTTTTGATATAAATGTGCACCAATCGAATTGTTGTTTTGAGATAGTGGCACAAATGTATCTAATGGCCCAATTTGGGATATCTGTTTGGCGACCACCGCATAACAATTACGGCTTGAAAAAATGCAATAAGTGCAGCAAGAAAGTGGTGTGCAATTGATTGTGTATCTACACCACGCCTGGATTTATTGACATGGGCTGCAAATGCGAAACAGTGAAAATTAGCATCAATTTATAACAGCAAATTGTATCAGAATAAAAAACAGAATAAAAAACAGAATAAAAAACAGAATAAATTACTTACAATCAACATGGAAACCGTACTTTGATTCGAGAAATTTCTTGTTTTCTTCCACGAGTGTTGCTTTGGTTGTAACATTTGGTAAGTTTCTGATAGGAAGGCCGGTAAACCGATGTATGTCATTCGGATCGATAGAGAATTGGAACATGTGGCCATCGTTCAGAGTCACATAAAATATACCGTCCTCTGAATTGTAGCATGACAGAAGGTAATTCAAAATATCGGGATCTGTTTCGAAATGGGGCATATTAACTAACCCGGTAAATCCACACTCTTCTATTATACCTTGATATTCTGGAGACATCCTTAAAGCCGTATGGATGTGAGGGCATAAGGGATTCCTGTAGGTTATCTTGGAAATCGATTGACTTGGATTCTCTTCATTTTCTTGCTGAACTTGCAATTGGGAGGCATGTGAAGTCGACATTGTAGCTGAAATTGCGTCTTTGAAGAAGATTTCGACCTGCAAAAATTCAAGAATAGGAAAACGTAAACGAGAAAATGAGCGGAATAAGGGTATTTATAACCTAGATATAGGCGTCACTGCCCCTATTGACGCGCGTCATTTGCTTCAAATGACGCGCGTCAATAGAAGCAGTGTCGTGCGTCATTTGATTATAGTGTCGCGCGTCAATAGATTGCTTTGGCGCGCGTCGAATAGGTTTCTATGTCGTCGCGTCATTTCTTCATAGTGTCGCGCGTCAATGGGTTATAGTGTCGTGCGTCCATTTGTCTGCAGAGTGTCGTGCGTCATTTGATTCTGATGTCGCGCGTCATTTGATTACAATGTCGCGCGTCGATTGTTTGATATGTCGCTAGCGTCAATTGTTTACAATGTCGCGCGTCATTTGTTTACAATGTCGCGCGTCATTTGTTTACAATGTCGCGCGTCATTTCGTTTACAATGTCGCCACGTCATTTTGTGGATCGCAGTGTCGCGCGTCATTTGTTTACAATGTCACGCAGCGTCATTACGATCTGAGTGTCGCTCGATTATCGCACGTCATTAGGAGCTATTGTCACGCTTTGTGGCGTGCGTCTTTAAGGATTCTGATTTAGCCTTGAAAAACCAGGTGCGAAAATTTTTTTTTAATCTTATGTCAAATTCGCCTTTTCAAAAGTGGTTACGGGATATTAGCGGTATTTTCCACCTTCAATTTTATAGGGGTGTCTTAAAATGAACCTGTTTTTTCCCAACCTATTGATAGATGAGGTTAAGTTTGTAGTAATGCAACACTATTTTGTGGTGCAATTTTAACTTGTCAACAACAATTTATCACTATGGGCCAAGTTGTCATTCGCTTTCACCACAAAACATTTTGTGAGATCCATGAATCAAATAAAAATTTCCAAGAATATTCATCTTTATGTACATTATTTTCATTTACATGCACACACAAAGGGAAAATCATGTTTATCTAGAGAAAAGCACACATGTGGAGACATAAGAGACATAGATCCAAAGAAAACCGTGAAAATAAAAAATGAAGCATCTTTACTTGGTCTACTTCCTCAATCCCAAGAATATGAAATAAAACCAAGTCTTTTGAGGAAATAAGAGGAAGATGAGGAAATTTACGTGTAAAAAAATGAAAGAACATTAAAATGAAATTCCATAAAACAAAGACCCTAAATATCCCAAAAATATAACCTAGCATGTCAATGGAGGTGAAGAAGAAAAAGAGGAACAAGATTCATATAATGTTCCAATGGTGAGAAGGAAAAGGTTACTTTCCATTATGGTCAAACAAGAAGAAACTTTTTCCCAATATAGAGTCAACTTGTAGCGTAGGGCGGAGGACGGTTTGACATAAACACTTGTGCGCACACATATGGAAACTAACTTGGGTTTAGTCAAAAATACGTACACACTTTTAAATGAAATGGAGGAATAATCACACCAATGATTACTACTCCTCCAGGGCATTCTACCTTACAACAATTCCTACGTGAGCAGTTTGGTCCAGAAAGTAACAAATATCCTAAGGACTCGATGCTAAAACATTTTCACCTCTAAAGACATCTCCAAAGATTATTAATATTGATAAAGAGGATGATAAATAAAAATCTAGGGAGGAAGATAAATATAAGAAGGGATAAGGAGAAAGAAAGGACGAAGAGAAGGAGACACAAGAAGAAATTTAAGAATGAAATTTAGAAGATACAAGTAAATGAAGTGCTAAAGATGAAGAAGAAATTGTACAATGTTGTGAAGAAGAAGGAAAAAGAGTGTAAGAAGAAGAAGAATTTAAAGAATAAGAAGGAAAAGAGGATGAGGACATGGTGTATGGTGAAAACAACCTCTAAATTCTATTCTCTCATAAGGTAAAAACAAACTAAAAACTCTTCTAATAGAAATATCTAAAGGATACAATTGTTGCAATGAAAAATAAGTTGTTATCCTTTACCTGGATGTTTTCATAGATAATCCATAGTATGAGATTCCCCTTTCAATCCTTCATAAGGTTCTAGATGAGGTCACAAGAAGGAATAGGATTGGCCTTCACGAGACACTTTTCAAATGTCAAAAACTCGGGCTAGGGATGTTCTCTTAAAGATTATTAGAGAGGTTTTCTAACAAAACCTCAAAAATAGCATAGATAGTTACTTACATAGGAATATAATGTATAATTTAATCAAGAAACTCCAAGGAACAAAGAAAATTTGGAGAAGCTCTCAAAAGAGCATAAAGAGTTGAAAGAGAAACATGTGTGTGATGAGTTGAAGGTACTAAATTTATGCAAATGAATGGTCACCAATGAACCCAAGTTATCCAAATCACTATCAATGGATCAAGGGAGAGGTGTGAATAAGTTATATTCCTTGGTCATCATGATCCTTAAGCTATTAGAAGTAGGAGATATCTACACACAATAGAGCAAAGAAGAATAGGACAAATCAAGATATTAATATGTTGAGAAGTTTAAGACTTGTGCGGACTTGGCCACCAAGCTTGGAGAGAAAGTTTATTATGTGGATAAAGTAGACAAGGTATTTTATAAATAATCCAAGATCCTTTATGCGTGCATGATCTATGAGGTCCAAAAATAGAAAACCTCAAAATGCAAGTTGATAGTAATGACACTAATTATTCTAGCTATAATAAATTGATGTAATACATCGAGGATTTAGAATAAGAGAGAAACGTGAAAAATATAAAATCAAGCAACGGTTAAGTGAGCTACAAAAGTTAATATCTAAAGAATAAATCACACTTGATGTTGTATGCCTAGATTTTGATCACCTGCAAGATGGATTAGTTGATATGAAATCTCCAAATCAATGTTACTTAAAATAGAATGGGCTTATGTTGCCATTGTGAAGAGAAGGACAATTATGGGTTCTTTCATTGAATAAAGTGGGTAAAACTCTTCCAGATCTGAATCTAAACCTACACACAAAAGCACTTGGAAAATGTTAGTTGTTTTTGTGCTTAGGGGTCTTGCCTCGGTCAAATCCCTAACCCTTTTAAGGAGATAAAATACATTTTATTTATTAAAATGAAAAAACAATAAATGAAAATGAAAAATATACCTGACTCAAATCGTAAGACAATCGCAATTGCGATTCACCAAAAATCACACAAAGATTACAATCCAATCACATTCGTGATTTCATCAGTGTTGGAATTTTGCTAAAACAATGTTTAACAAGTTGTATCTATTCTTTTTGTTTTTCTTTCACTTATTTAAAACCTCAGTAAAACTAATATATGCGAGCAAAAGAGGAAAAAAACTCAAGTATTTCTTTAGTGCACTAAGAGCGAGGGTTGGAATGATGGGGTGAGTGGTATTTTATAGTTTTTTAGTACATAGGGGAATGGGACACATATGGGTGTAATGTACATAGGTGGGTGAGATGATAAGGGTCTATAGTACATTAGGCATGCAAATGGGTAGGTGGGATGGACATAATTAAATGTGAGTGGGTGAGGGTTAGTAAATGAATGGTGAGGTGTCTTTTATCTCCATTTTGTGGGATTTTATATTTTTTATATGTTTTTGTGGGATTATATTATTTTTTTGAGATTAATGTGTTTTATGATGTTTTTGTTGTTTTGAATAATAAGTCTTATGCATAAGGTGCATTTTCTAGTGTCTACGGATGCAATGAATACCGAGGTAGGGAAAACCTTGAAAAAAATTCAAGTAGAAGTGCAAGATCCTAAAAAGGTGTTAAGAATTTGAAATACCTCACCACACGAGTGGAATGAATGGGCGCCTTCTTAAAAAAGCATTGGATTAATGAAAGGCACATGAATATCTCTTAACGTAGAAGGTACCAAAATTATTTGAAGAAGTGAATAAATGGTTAACCATGGGTGGGAAATCGAGTTAGTGTGGGGTGATGTTGATCCCCTAAATTAAAATATTATTTAATTTTTGTGTCCCACATTGGGAAACCATTCTTATTCTTTATTATTTCTTATTATTTTGAGTGCACATGTTTAGGGGATAAGAACACAAAAATTGCATGAAGGATTTAGAATAAACAAAGCTAAATCCATGTGTAAATATAGAGCATGAAGATAAGTTTAGGCGCACGTGGATATAATACAAAAAGGAGACATATGCAAGTATTTGGATCCATTGATAATTTGTATGAAAAATAAAATTTGGCACACCAAAGGAACAATTGGGATACATATAGAAAATCAACTTTGGTTTTGAACATGTGCATACCAAGAAAGGAAAATTGGTGTGTGAAGTGGTAGTTGAAGGCAATTGAATGGAAGAAATAGAGTTTACATGAATAGTAAATGAATCATGTAGAGTAGAGAAGTAGTCATCAAGGAGGCAGAAATCTAAGTTGGAAAAATAAATATGACCATGTAGAGTGTTAATTTGTAAAACAACCAACATGTGGCATATCCACCACATTGAATGTAATAGTTAGTTGTTAAGAATGGAACTCAAGAGCTAAATATATCTCATGTTCAATTAGAGAAGGGAAAGTCCCTACTAGTATAAATACCCCTAGATGGTTCATTGTAAGAGACGCATGAGGATATAGCAAGAGAAACAAAGAGAATGTGGAGAGAAAGGGTTATTGTAATAATGAGCACTAAGGTATGAATATGATGAAGGATTTGCATGGAGTGATTGTGTTTATTTTCTCTTATGGGTAAGGCTTTCTAATATATGAATGTATGTTTTTAATATTTTTATCCTTAGTAATACGATTTGTATTCATGGATTACTTCCCATCTTTTGTAAACATGAAAAAAACTCACAATCTCTCACGCTTGGTGAGCATGCTAAGATCTCTCTTAGTGTGATAGGACAACATGGGTATAGACACTAGAATTAGGCCACCATGATTCATACCCACCTATACACACCTTAGAATACCCCTCCATAAAACCACATGACCAATTTACCCATTTACTGACCTATATTGACTATTATACCACTCATAACTACCCATAACCATAAAATAAACAAAACAAGTTAAAACAAAACAAACACAATCCCATGAATATAAAACAACCTCAAAAAAATTTAAACCCACACAAATCTTGAAAAGGAGATGATTGGAACCATATTTCAACTATTCTCCTGTGAAAAAGGCATGAATCGGTGCAGATCATTGGCAATTCCCTCAAATGTTATTGATCCTTTATAAACACAAATATGCCATTCCCAAGGATCAGCCAAATTTTGGTGAGATAGGGCTAGTGAATTGAATCCTTACAAATCATAATAGAAGTCTCCCATTAACATGAAGGAGAAAATTACATTACTGAATCATTCTCCCTTTGGATAAACCATCCTCTCAATTCAGTCATCCAAACCACCATTTTCGGAAAGGTATGTTCATCCTCTAAATCCATAGAAAAAAATCAGGTTTAATAAAGAGTGTTTGAGCCTCAATACATTCTTGTTCAGTCATTTGTTTTGGAAATTTGTATTTTTATACGAGAATCAATGTTGATCACCTTGATCAAAATCATTCTATATGATTGGCATCAATCTCTATCTAAGTACCCAAATTTATACTTTGGGATGTTTTGATACATTTTCTCCCAAGTTTTAAACATTAAAGCTAATATTCCTTGTGTGTAAGGATGGATCTCATTAAATGGCCATCCTAGGAGAAATTTATGAAACTAACATCTACAACCTTTGCATAGTCATCGTCAACCTTCGTGTGAGAACAATTTGATATCAACCATGAGTCAAGAATATGCAGCATCATCCTTACACCCAATCCAAATGACATTCTTGAATAGTTGGATCTTCTCCTTGAATGTAATGACAACGATAATATTTATTAGGATAATATTTTCAATCCACCTCAACCTATCATCAAGGATGTCAATTAAATCTAGCATCCAAACATTGCACATTCATAATTTATCACCCACATTATCTTACATTATTGTATGTAATTTTCATATTGAGTATTCTTATCTTTGTTGTCTGAAAGTGAGTTTACATTCATTAAAGGAAGCCCTTAGGTTCCCCGGAATTAGTCTTTTCCAAGAAAATTTCCATATAATTATCTAATCTATCATTTGTCAAGTTGTTCACGTGTGTGAAGGTTTCCATTTCTTTGGAAGAGGAGTTTTATGCACCTACTTGGATCTACCATCCATTTTCATCATCATCCAAATAGGTTTCGTTAAACCCTATTATTTCGAGTTTTAGTGAATTATTTCAAGAGTAAAATTAAATCCTAAAATCTTCTAAAATATTTGGCACATATGGTGGGACCGTGGTCCTTTTTGATTAAATTTTCCATTTCCATGATTTTTTTATTAGTGGTAAATGGTTTTGGAAGGGACCATACCCCGATTACAAAAATCCCAAAGGTCAAAAAAGCATCAAGATAACAAACATGATTTTTTTGATAGGTGGGGGCCACACCCCAAAAAAAGGCCTAACTACTAGATATAACAAAAGAAACAAAGGAAGAGAAATGACTAGTAGCAAGGAGAAAAAAGTAACAAACCCTTAAACAACAACCCTAACATTTGTACAACCAACAAAAAACATCAAAAAGACACAGAAAACCAAGAGGAGCTTGGCCCCTCTACTGTAGAGATTTTTGAAACACGTTTTTCACGTCTTCCATATATTTGAAGAGATTCAGAGCACTCTGTATCATTGGGTCCTTGCTGCTAGAGGAAAACATCTTCTCAGTAGTTTTACCTCCTTTTCAGAGATCTTCTGGGATTCCACTAACATCACAAATTTGCTTTACCTGGATATGTAGAAACTTGAGAAAAGATTACTGCATAATGAGGTGATTGACTTGTTTAGTGACAATATTCTCCAGTGTAGCTTCCATATCCTTTTGTTTCATGCTAATCTCTTCAAACCATTTCTCAATAGCCATAGCAGAGGTTTTCTTCCCCTTAGCACCAATGTTAAACATTTGAAGCACTTCCTCCCCCGAGACCTGTGAATTTCTAGCTATGACCTGCATTTGAGTTTGTATGTCTCTAGTGGCCAAGGGAATGCTAGTCCGACTAATGGTCAAAAAACTTTCCGCTACATCCAAGTATTTTCCTTTAACAAGTATTTCGAGAATCCTTTTGGTAGGGGGAAGATGGTTTCTTGAGTCTTTTAGGTTTTTTTGGTTGCATGGGAGGGGGAAGATTGGAACTTGAGGGGTTATTAGCAACCATATCATGACAGTAAAGGTGGAGAAGAAGAATTACACCTTGGTGGAGGGGAAGACCTCTCCTATGAGAGTGAACCTCCTGAATAGATCTCTCAAGAGATTGAAGAATGTAATAGAAAGGCTAACATGAGGAGATCTTCTAAAATGATTCAAAAGAACCAAATGGTGGAGGGGACGAGTAGAAAAATGACCTTTAAGGGTAACATACTTGACCACCATATAAGCAACTTCATCGTAGGGGGTTGGAATGGAAGAGCAGATGATACTCACTTTTCCAATCTACATTTCTTTAGAACCCTATAGAAATGTATTCTCCTCTACACCCTTATCAAACTTGTTCCTATAGAGCTTAATATCATCGGAGCTAAAACTAGTAACAAATGAAATCAAATTCTCTGTGATTGGGAAATATTTGCCTTTGTAGTTAAAGACCTTATTTTTCCAATGCTTGGCAAAAATATGGAGATGTGTTTATCAAAACCCTTAATCCTTTGTATGAAAGTAGTGAATCCATCCACATCCAGCACTTTCCAAAGCTCCGTGTTAGCTTACCAAGCCGGATCAAATACTAGTTCACTCCTGCATGAGATCCCCACATGATGTTGAAATGTGAGTCGGCGGATAACAATGAATTTTCAGAAGAAATCGAATTCAAGGAGTGAGAAAACCACATAGAGAACAATTCCAAAGAAAGAGGGGAAAATACTTGATTAATCTATTGGGTGAAAGATCCTCTCAAGCATGTAGTGTAATCATGATGGCAAGAGGAAATTTTCCCACAACTGAAGTTCAAATACTACATGGGGACAGTTGTCCAAGGAATCCTTGAGAATAATCTCATTTGCAATCTTTGGGATTTCTTCATTACTAGACCTAACAATTATAATGATTTCTAATCACCCCAATGTTAGCAAAGGATTCTATTATTTTATTTCCCTCTCTATAAGTATGGAAAATGCTAACATTAACAAAATCATTACAAATATTTTTGGCCTCTTGGATGAAGTCCTTAATGGTCCAACTAGGGGGTTTTTACATTAAGGTGATTAATGATATTAAGAGAGTCTCCTTCAACTATGAGCTTGGATATTTTATGCTTTTTAGCTTCTCTTAGTCCCCATAATGCAGCTAGATCCTCCACATAGTGATTGGACTAGATTCCCATAGGACCAACATAAGTAACAATAGCTTTCCAAACTAATTTCTGATAATCCCACCTTTTTCCGCACCACCGGGTTTCCCTTAGAGGCACCATCAAAATTTATTTTGCACCAATTCTCCGGTGGGGGATCCATTGTACAAGTGATCTATCAATAGTGGTGGGCCTAACTTGAGGTTCCCAAATCAATGTTCCAGTTCACCATAATTATCTCCTCTCTTTTAGGGAAACTTTGGTTCTTAGGGGGTTTTAATTTCAAAATATTTTCTTTAATATCAATGGTAATCTATTTTAGGAGTCTTTTTCTACTGCTTTTAGAATTCCTAAAAATGAGGGAATTTATAGCTTTCCAAATTCTCCAAATGACATGGGGGAAAGTAAGCCTCCATAGTTTCATGATCATGATGTGTTTGAAGAGAGGGAACCATTATTCCTAAGTATATAGAATGTCTTCTAGTCCAAAAATCTCAAATCTAGAAAGGATGAGCTCCCAAATACTTGAGGCAAATGGGTAGTGAAGTAAGAGATGATGAATAGTTTCAGCTCCTTCCTTGCATAAATAACATCTATTAGACAAGGTGGAGCCTCTCTTAATCAGGTTGTCATGAATGAGTATTTTTTTTGATAACCTGCCATAAAAAGTGATTAATTTTGGGGTAAGCTCTTTATGCCAAATGTTGCTCTAGTTAAAATTACATCTAACATCACCAGAGAAAACCTGATATCTTGAGTTGATGAATAGGATCCATCAAAAGAATCTACCCAAATAAATTCATCTCTATCTTGAGTATGGATAATTTGGATATTAGAAGTAATTTTTGAATGTCATCTATAAGGCTTCTAAGGTGGTCCTATCAATGTGAATAATCTTCCATTGAAACTTACCATTAATACAAGTAATGTAGTCTTTAACCTTGTACCCATGCTCTGCAATGAGGTTGTCTTGAAGTTATTCCCAGACATTGTCACTTTTTAAGCCCTGTAATTCCACCTAGTTGTCCTCCGAAATGGATATCCTCTCCATTTCCAAGTCACTTACACTTACCCTTATCCAAGCCCCTTCTAGTTTTTATGAGATTGTTCTAGAAAAGGGATCCTGTAGGAAGAGTTTCCTCTTTCAAGAAGCTCATGGTTGTATTTTGAGCAAGATATTTGGCACATATAATTTTAGTCCATGGATGAGCTTCCTTTATGAGTCTCCAACCCATCTTGGTTATGAGGGTTGTATTCATTGTTTTAATATTTTTGATACCAAGCCCTCCCATCTTCTTATGAGTACAAACTTTGTCCCAAGCAACCAAGTGGAATCTATTCTTCTCCTTCATTCATGTCCAAAGAAATTGCTTTTGAATTCTTTCAATTATGTCAATAACAACTGAGGGGATAAAAACAAAGACATAATATAAATGGGAAGGTTTTGCAGTGTGCTTTTGATAAGCATACATTTTCCAGCACTAGAAAGGACAATCCCCTTCCAACTAACAAGATTTTTTTGAAACCTATCAAGAAAAAAGTTCCAAACATTCATAGATATATTATTAGTACCTGAGGAATGCCAAGGTATGTAGAAGGAGAGAGTTGATATCACACCTATAATTTGGGAAATATTTTGTTGTCTTAAAAAAAGAGTATTGAAAAATAGAGAGAGCTCTTTTCAAAATTAATTTTCTTGACCCGAAGCATCTTCATACAGACTTAATAATATACTTCATCATTTTGGCTTCAAGGACTGAGGCAAGCAACAAAAGGATAGTGTTATCGAAAAATTTTTATGAGAAACAATGATCCTGTGGGTTTGAAGGTTTAAAACCTTTGAGATAATCCAAAGAAATAGCTCTAGTGATGGTGCGACTAAGAGTATTAGCCATGATAATGAATAGAAGAGGGAGATAGGGTCCCCTACTAGATGCCTTTGTTGCTATAAAAAAACAACCGGAGCTCCATTAACAATGATAGATAATTTAGGAGTAGATATACAAGAGTTGATGATCTTTCTAAAATGGGGAGAAAAACCAAATTTCTCCATAACCTTGTCAAGAAAAGTCCAAGAGACTCTATCAAAGGCTTTATTCATGTCTAATTTAACCACCATTCTAGCCTTCTTTCTTTTATCCATAGAATGAATAGTTTTATTGGACCATCACCACGTCATCTTGGATAATCCTACCTTTGAAGAAGCCACCTTACTACTTAGAAATCAACTCGGAAGGAGAGGCTAAATCTGGATTGTCATTATCTTAGTAAAGATCTTGTATAGAAAATTAGGAAGGATGATATGCCTGAAATGTTTAAAGTCCTTAGCACTTAGATAAAATATTCTTTCCAAGAATATAATCCTCCATAGACATGCCCTTAGAAGCAACCCTTTATTCCAAAACAGTAAGCTCATCCTTTACCTATTTTTTCTGTATGAATATATTCCCAAAGACTATCTTGTTCCAGATTTTTACTTTCTTTTTCACATGCTTAAGCTTCTAGATGAATTTAAACTGAGAAGTTCCCTCTACCTCAATACTCCACCACTCTTTAACTCTATCCTGGATCTCAGGGTGTTCAAGCCACATTTTCTCAAATTTGAAAGAGGAGTGAGTTTTATTGTCAAGATCCAACATGTTGAGAACAATGGGGTTCTGATCCGAACCAATTCTAGGTAAATAAGAAAGTTGAAAGCTTTGATTCAAAATCCAATCCAAAGAAATGAGATCCTGTCAAGCTTGACTTGTATATGGTTCTCTCCAAGTATTCTATTAGACCAAGTAAAGGGATTTCCTTGAATTTCAAGGTCTATAAGATTAGAAGAAGTAATGAAATCGAGAGAGATTGACCATACCAAAGCATTAAAATCATAGGAGCCCCTTTTTTTAGCTGGAGAGAGAGGATTATTGAAGTCCCCGAAATTATCCAAATTAGATGTCCACGGTTAGATCCAAAGTTATTTAACTCCTTCCAGAGACATTTGTGTTCATGCAGAGTGTTAGGAGCATAAATATTGGATAAAATCCAAGTCAAAGCATTGTCATTTGTATGGAAGGCCATAGAAATATGATTAGATGTAGACAAGATAACCTTCCCTATAACTTTAGTGGGGTCCCAAAGTAAAGCAATACCTCCAGAGGTACCTCTAGAGTCCACACTAGCAATGTCTTTTTTTTTCCAAATGAATTTTTTTACAATTGTTAATAGAAATAGAGCTCATCTTTGTTTCTTGGATGGAAAAAATGATGGGTCTGTTGGTTTTTCTTAAATCATTGAGATTCCTCTGCTTTCACCCGCCACCCCCCATTGAGGCCCCTTATATTCCAAGAAATTACCTTCATCTAAAGAGGGAAGGGGAGATGATTTCCAGATGTTCAAGTGTGGATTGGATTCCATCTGCAATACTTTATCAGTTTCTCTCTTCCTTTGATCATTTTTTGAAGGTCATCCTTTTAAGGTATTAGCTCTTATATTGACATTTTTATGACCTAGTGACTCCCAAGTACAATGTTTCCCGATTACTGGAGATTTCTTTTTTGAAATACAAAACATCTGAGATCCCCTTGAAAGCTTTATTTTTTCATGTTGATGTTTTATTTAGTTTACAAGGGGACAGAGTGTTGGTGTTATTAGAAAGAATATGGATTTTTACTAGTGTAAGGTCACCTTATTCTTTACCCATGCAGCTTGGGATGGCAGCTTGAAGGTTATCTCGCAATGTCATCATTTAGTCGCTTACTGAGAGGTTGATCCAAAACCTGTCACCACCCACCAAGTCATTCTTTGTCTTTTGACCTGGATTCTTCTAGTTGAGATTCGATTGTGTTGACCTCCTCTGGAGGCTTAAAACATGCTGAGAGGTTGCAACTACCATCTAGTCCAATTTGTTCTTTTCTAGATGGATGTAAGAAAATATAAGGGTTATTTATATCAACCTTTCCTGATTTAACCAGAGAGATGGGTGTAACATTTGAATCATTAAGGGGTTCTTCCAGGATGGGATATAAACCCTAGTGGATGTCACTAATCTTTAAGTGTGTTGAGAAATATATATCTTTCGAATTTTTCCCTTTTCCATGTTAATCTCCTCTCTAGAAGGTTCATCTTGGTCTGTCTTATGGGTTATGAGGATTGCAACCTTTTCATTGTTTTCATCCACTTGAAAGAGTGCATCCACAAACTTGTCATTAGGCTCAACATCCTTATTATGGATCTTGGGTTATATATTCTTAGGCCTCTAAAGACTTCAAAAATAGGGGTTTTCTTGTAATGAGTTTTAATATCACCCATAACTTGTTTAAGTTGATCTCCTCGAGAGCTAGGGATCTGCCTACTACCATCTCTAGAACTTATTGTAGTTCTTTCAATCATTTTGGAATCTTTGACATTCATTGAAGATTCGCACCCTTTATTTTTGTTCTCCATTTGTTTGTTTTCATTTAATGAATATTAAGACCCTTTCTTCCTGTTTTCCATCTAATTTTTGACACTAGGGTATTTCCTAGTGAAGTGGCACATTTATCACATTTAGCACATCACATCTAGAATGACTCATATTCAATATGTTGTTTCTAGGTGGAAGACTTAGTTTATGCGATTACATGGTCCAGTAGCTACCGATCCATTTCGAAGAAACACATAATCTAGAAAATGCTAGCCTAGATTTTTCCTTGTTGATTCATCGTGTCGATAGAAGAACCAATAGATCTCGGAAATGTTAAGCAATATCTCATTGTCCTAGAGCCGTAGAGGTAGACCGGGAGTATACACCATAAGGGAATGGTATGAATGTTCTCATTGTGTGAGTTAAATCCTAAGTACCATTTTTTGATAAATAGACCCATGTTCCCCATGCACCACGTTCACCTAGTAATACCGCACTTAGATCATCATGCAGGTTAAATTTGAATTGAAACAACCCATTAGCCATTGAATAAATGCACATATCCCCTAAGGGTTTCCATTTTCTACTAACCCATTTCCTAACATTATCAATATTAGGTTGAGGTCAAAGGAACTTACCAACCAAAGCCATCTAATTTCTTTGAATCGCAGGTAGAAAGTTGGCCTCCAAGATTTGAATGAGGGATATTCCTTGAACATCATTAGAGCTAGTGAAAATAGAAAAAGCATGGTATAACCACTCGCTTATGGGTCCACATGTTGGACTTGGGATTTCTTAAAAATCCCCAACCATGTGTCTGGCGTCTTGGTCAACCCCGGTAGTATGTTCAGGGCGCGCGCTATTAGGTCAATGTCTAAGGAACTTACTAACCAATGCCATCTAATTTCTTTGGATTGCATGTTGCAAGCTAGCCTCCAAGATTTAAATGATGGATATTCCTTGAGCATCATTGGATCTAGTGAAAACAGAAAAAGTGTGGGATAACCCCGGGTTTCGGGTAGACATTTTAGACTTGGGGTTTCTTAAAAATCCCCAACCATGTGTTTGGCTTGGTCAACCCTAGTATTATGTTCAGAGTCGGTCTCACAGAATCTTTAGCAATGGCATGAGAATGACTGGTAGGTAGACTAATCGCAACACCATTCTAAGTCGTGGTTGTATCCACAATAGTCGAATTATAGTAAAAATTCAAATTTTCTATCCTTAGAGCAACATTCACAATGCACTCCATGAATTTCCATGATATAATCTATTTTTTTGTTTACTTCGTGCAAGTTGACTAACTTTTCATCTTGAGTTCTCTAGTGACTTCCTAGAAAGTGTAAAGCAAAAAGGAATATCTAGTGAATAGATGTGTTTATTTTTTCCCCTTGTTTTTTTCTCTTTTTAGTCTTTTCATCCTTGAATTTCATGTATTGTCCTCATTGAAAGTAAACTTTTCTTTTGGAACTAAAAATAAACTTGTATTTTCATCCTGTTTGGTTATCTAGTCTAAGTAGGGGTTAAAAATTACATTGACTATTCTCCCCACACGCAACCAACCACTTATAATCAAACTCACATTCTAAACATCACATCCTATGTCTACCTACTTGTATTTCATCACCAAGGGGGATTCGACTTGGTATTCTAGTTGAGTATAAATAATCGGTGGGTAGTATATCCGTTATTCACCCGACACCCTTATCATTGCGGGACCATGAAGTGAGGGGTAGGCCCCAATACCATGCCTCGTATTAACACTAACACATATTTGGGCCTCACGTACTCTCAGATATCTTGAGGAATCCAACCTAAACATACCTAATACATGTCTTAGTACACCCTACTTCTAGTTACGTCCCACCTCAAAAACCTTTTGTCCTCACAAAATACCCTTAACACTTCCATCCCCCAATCTTACCAATATATCTACTCTTTTTCGCAATCATTAGGTTCCCAAAAAAATTATAGTGAGCTATGAAACCTTCCCCTTTTCAAAATATTCCTTTATCATATCAACAATACCACTCAAATCCCTTTATTATGGGAAAACTAATCCTTCTGCAATGAATATCCCACCCCCTAAGAATGATCCTATGTAAGCCTAGTCAATAAAATTATAAGCCTAGAAGCCACTACCATGGGATCCAAAACATATTCTCTTACAAAAAAATTGTAACGAACCCATCAATCCAAAGCATTATCCATCAAATTGTACCCTCTACATTGGGAACTTCCAAAATTCATCAAATTCTATAGCAAGTAATATTTGCAACAAAGATCTCAAGGCCTTAAGACTCTTGTTACCTCATATCCCATAATCAAGATCTTATATTCGGGACATTTCCGATGTTGTTAACCAAGCCCTCCCGTGATTTTTATAACAACATCCCCCAATATTCCATGTACTCATTCACGCAATTAGCCCAAATTTTTCTAGAACATTTCTCCATCAACATTGCACGCAAAATATCCATCACCGATCTATATTTTATCAAACAATTCAAGGATTAATCTATCACTAACTTTTTACTAGGTGACAAGGTATCATTAATCAATTATGTTTTTCTCTCGCCACATATTTAATTAATTATTTTTTTCACTCAATCATGTGTCAAACACATATCTTCCACTCTCCAAATCTAGTCATTCCAAACATTTGACAAAGCCTTTACCATGGCCCAAAAATGGAACTTTGAGCCCTTGAAGACGGTAAAGTTAAAATACAATCTAAAAATCCTAAACCTGATTCTTCTAAGAATTTTTCCAACAATAAAAAATACAAAGGCTTGGAAAATGTTGTTTTCCTAAAAACCATATCTATGAGCCACTCATACCCCGAATGATCCAAACCTCCACGAAAATACACACCTCTAGGGGAGTCTTATAGTTTTATCTTTGATAAGATTATGGATACTGTTTGATAAAATTTCCTCATATCTGACCTATCAATGAATTTCATCCTAAGCCATCCTCATATAGGGAAGAATACTATTGTAAATACCACCGTGTTTGTAGCTATGACATTGACATGTGTCATTCCTTTAAAAATTTCGTCCAAAACCTTATCAACCATAATGACCTGTAGTTAGAAAATCCTAATGAACTCCCTAATCTAGCCTTAGATGTATTCAAAAATATTTTTGAGCCATCCCACGACAAATAACATAGTCTAGACTAATGTTGAAAGACCTCATAATATTTCCACTTATGTTATCAATACTATCAATTAGCTCCCGCTATTTAAAGAATCTCCATCTATATCCGAAGCATCGTTAAACAAATAGACTTATTTACTATTATCACCGCCGATGCCTAGAATCAAACAACATATTAGTTAACTACACCCACAAAGAATCAATTTTGTAGGTATCCCCGATCGTATCTCTTGGGTTTTGTAAGAAGAAAATCCTTTGTGGAAATCATAAGCATCCCTCCCAAAGATGAGGCCCTCATCACTAGATCAAAAATATTGGTGGTCCTTTACAAAAATCAAGAGTGTGTTACCCACATAAGGAGTTAGAGATCTTACAAAATAAACCCAAAATAATCATACCTAAGTATGTTATGTGACTACCTTCTATTCCGGACCTCATCCCCCATCAAAACTTACAATCACCGTCATAGAATCCAAATCCATTCTTACGAACACACCTAATCCCGTTACTTGAAACATACCTCCTAAATCATGTACCCATAAACCGTATAATGAAACCAAAACTTGCATGACCTCATTATAATCTAGACCAGCTCCATTGGGATACTATACCACCATTCATGAAAATCTCGCTCAATCATTAGCCATATCACTACCTATGATGAAACCCTTCAACCCCTGCAAATGAAACCTACTTGATACAAATATGATGTAGTTTTCACTTATCATAGGATGTCAAGACATCACAATGAGGACTTTAAATCCCTTCAATCTATGATCTAAGCCTATCTCAAGTGGGATGTCCTTATGAAAAACAAATATCACCATGGTCCACTTATCAATCATAAAGCAATGAAATCAAAATACCAAAGTTAAACATGCCCCTAAAACTCTTAAATTGGACACTCTTAAAACATCACCTAATACCCCATCGGTAAGAATGTGGCCTCCTCCAGCAAGTCTCCTTCCTTCCAAATTGATGTTGTCTACATAGCCAAGAGAGCTCACGCCTAAGACTCAAAATCCCACCAAGATAGGCATAAAGTCTCCATCTCCATAGCCCCTACCGAATCATCCAATCCACCATCTTCTAAAGTCAAGGTAGTCTCCATCCTTACACCCCTCAAATTCAACTCACAACATCAATATAAAACAATGTTCTTAAACAATTACATAAAGTAACCGTCAAGATGTCCCTCTATGAGCTCATCCAAAATTCCCCTCAACATTGAGAAGCTATGATATAAGCTCTCCAAGCCATCTCAATACAACAAGATGAACTTCATCCATTTGCCAAATTTTTAGCACCTTAAAAATGTTTCCCACTATCGTGCATTTGATGACTCCGAGATCCCATCATTACTTCTTGAAGACCACGATATCCCCCTATTTATCATTGCCCAAATTAATGATACCCTTATTAAAAGAGTTATGATTGACAATATGGATAGCATTAATATTATCTCATCCCACACTTCAAATAGCTTTATATATATAGAACTATCATGGCTCTATCACCCGTTGGTTTATGAGCTTTCAATGATACTTTTACCCCCACCTTAAGCACAATGATCCTACCTATCAAAGTAGGTGTGAAATTCCTCCATGAACTCTTCTACCTTGTGGAAGGTGAATTTTAATACAATATACTATTAGGACATCCTTAGATTCATGTCATGCATTATTTCCCCTCCAATTTACATCAGTGTTTACAATACTAATATGAAGGCAAGACCTTTATGGTCCCTATCAATCCTGACCCGTTCAAATATTTTCATATGACCTATAAGCCAAATGATGTGTTGATTCCCTTATAAAACACTACCTCTTTAAACCAAGCTTCCATGAGTTCCTCCATCCTTGCATCCAAATTACCCGATAATCAATCATTCAAAGATTTGATGCAACATCTCTTACTAGGGGAGTATCAACTCCTAGCTCTCAATACACTCCCTACACCAAAAACATATGGGATACCCAATAAGTAGCCTCTCTCTATGAGCCTAACATTGGAAATATTATCTCCTTTGGTCCTCTCTTTCTTTGAACACAACTTGTTTATAGAGGCATCGACCACCCCTCTTCACATCTCGATGATCAACACCATGTTAAACCATTCACTTCATACTTTTCATTCCTAGATAAGCCTCAATTTTCCCAAACCTACCTTCATCATTGTGCATGGAAGGGTTTTTTCCTAATAACATATGAGCAAGGTCCACATGATATTACCTTTGAGGATGTAATGAAACCCCATGAAAAACATAGACCCAACTTCAAATAATCATCCCTAAATCCACTAGCACCAATTCCAGTCCGAATACTCCTCATTATCATCATAAATCCTTTATGACACGAGATGACACCATATCCATCCCTCCTAACTTTTTTTTAGTCAATATGATCACCTTAGGACTGATGACTTATCAACTTAATGGTGAAATTGAGATCCTTCCGTTAGTGTTACCTGATATGATAGAAAAGGAGTCTCCTAGTATCAATGTTCTCCAATATAAAAACGATAATGTCATCCTAACTCGCATGGGTGTTGAAGATCATTGTCTCTAGAAATCTCTACCTACCGACATGCCTACACTCCTCAACTAATCCACCATCGACATTAACATAGGTACATCACAGGAGTTGTGTATAGTTAAATTTGGTCAAGCTTTAGACTCACAAGAGCTCATTGAATTCTTCACCTTCTTATCTGATCAATAGTTAAGCCTTCGCATGGTCTTATAGTGACATACCTGTATTGACCCTAACATCGTTGTCCATATTATTGTCACTATCCATGATGCTAAACCAATGAAGTAGAAGCTTTGTCAAATTCAATCCTCATGTAGCATTATTAGTTAAATAATAACTTCAATGTCTTCTCTCACCAATTTCATCTTACCCATTGATTATCCACAATGGGTTTATAACAACATATATGTAACTAAGACCTCTAGGAAATTGTATATTTGCACATACTTTCAATACCTTAACCTCGCTTGTCAAAAAGGCAATTTCCCCTACCTAACATTGATTAGATTGTCGACCTAACAACAGCCACGAAATGTTGTCTCTTATGGATGGCTTATCTTGATTATAATCAAATCCTTACCGCACCATAAGATCAACATAAGACATCCTTTATCAACATAAAACATCCTTTATCACTCCTTGAAAAATGCAATACCAACTTACCAAAGACACTATGGCATGTATCTTGCATGACCTCATCCATAAAATTGTAGAAGACTACGTAGATGATTTCTTAGGTAAATCTAAATGCCGAAAATACCATCTTGCCATCCTCGACGTAATATTTTCCCATATATTACAGTTGTTACCTTTGTATTAACCCTAGTAAATGTGTATTTGTGGTCCTAATATGGAAACTCTTAGGATTCATAGTATCTATCAAATCACAGTACACATAAAAATCTATGCACTTGGGTACATTTGTAGGTCCTAGAGCATACTTATATATACAAGATTCCTAAGAAAGAAAACTAGTAATTGACAACATATTTTGGGCCTTTTTCTTTGTCTCTTATACTTTTATTGGCTTTACACACCCTACGGTTTTGTCAAGATATTATTGATTTATCTTTTATGGCCTCAGACACTAGCATCTAGTTAGGACATTAGTTCTCGTGCGCTCCTATCCTTTTGGGTGCTCCTAACCCTCTCTAGCCCTTTCTCACTCTTTTTGGTCTCTTTTACTTCTTGGGAATATTTTATACTTTAGGTTCGGCCTTCCAATTGTCAATTACGAAATTTAAACAAGGGAATCATATATATACATAGTTATAGCTCTCAAATAAGGGGCCAAGCACTAGAATTATCTACTATCACCTAAGCTTGCATTCATCTAGTGCACTCACTCAAGGGACAAGGGTTGTATCACTTTGCATACACAAAATAGGAGAAAAATTTTATTCTATTTCATCTCACACATTTTATACATTTGATACATTCTAGATCTAGCTCACTATCATTGTGCAACTTGCACAAGGGAATCCTAGGGAATCATTACACACACTTTCACATAGAACTACATGGAGTCTAAAATGTAGTGCAACGCTCAGTACTAAGTTCACTCTTTGGGTGACCATCGGGGTTAGTCCCGACTCCACATAATACTTCTTTATTTTTTAGGATTTGATTTGGTTTGTCGGTATGTGTAGATAGACATCTATTTTATAAAAGGAATGATAACCAGGTCGTACCAAGCCAAGAACACATATGCTAATCAAACACCACAATCAATAAGATGAAAGAAATTCACCATAATAACTTTACATAAACCTTTGCAAACAAATGAGCAACAATATCATATATTATTATGGAACTCAATGAAATACAATGAGAATGGGCCTTGCTTATATAGGCAAGGAATAACAATCTAAGAACCAATCAAAGTCGTAGATCAAGCCATAAATCATGGAAAGAACTAGTCATCAAAGAACTAATCAAGACCATAGATTTAGGAAAGAACTAGACATCAAGGATCTAGTCAATACCATAGATCAAGGAAAGAACTAGTCAATACCATAGATCAAGAAAAGAACTATACATAATAACTAGATAATATCCCCCTAATATCTAAATAAAGAAAAAGAAATATCCACACACATAAGTGGGTGAGGATAAATACAATAAAGGTAAATAAAGTACCTAGGTGAACATGAGCTAAGGTAAATACCTACTCTAACACCCCCTCAAGTGAAGCTAGGGGCCAAAATAGAAGTGGCATGTCCATAGTATGAGTCTTGGAAACTAGGTCTGATGAGGTACTCATGTACAATATATCCATGAAAAAATATCAAACCAAAAGAAGGAAAGAATCCTACTAGAAGGAAAGATAAAGAAGAAGAAGGAAGATGTTCTCATGAACACCCCCAAGAACAACTTCTGAAAACCCAAGCATTCCACGCAACTCAATGTAGTGAGGTGATGTAAAAGGCTTTGTAAATATGTCTGCAACTTGTTGCTAAGTCAGAATGTACTACAAGCAAAGAACTCCATCCTGAATGTGTTGTGAATGAAGTGTATTTATATCTCAATATGCTTGGTTTGTTGGTGCTCAACTGGGTTGTGAGAAATGGTAATTGCACTTTGGTTGTCACACCAAAATACATTCAATGAATCCTATGGGAATCCAAACTCACAATAATTGTCAAAGCCAAACAATCACGACTTGACTCATTGTAACTATTGCCACGTACTCTACCTCTCGAAGATGAAATTACAATAGCACTGTTACTTTTTACACGCCCAAACAATTAGAGAAGAACCAAGACAAAAAAGATAGCCAGAAGTGGAACGCATGTCATCAATACTACCCAATTTGATTCTGTATACCCAACCAACTAAGTATAATCCCTACTGTAGTGTAGGCCAAAGTGGTAAGTGCCCTGCAAATAACGCAAAATCCTTTTAGCATCCTGTCTATGACTACTATGAGGAGAATGTACAAACTGAGATAAAAGCCCTACTGTAAATGAAATATTAGGGCAAATATGGGTCAAGTACATGAGAATCTCAACCAACTTCCTATACAATGTAGGATCACAAAGTGGTGTGGTACATGTGGAAGTAAGAGTAACTCCAGACTAAAAAGGAGATGGAATTGGCTTGTAATCAGCCATATCAAAGCGTCTAAGAAGATCATGGTTGTAATTTTGCTGACTCAAATGAATCCTTGAATCTGTCTAAGAAATCTACAAGCCAAGGAAATAATGCAATAACCCAAGATCTTTCATGTCAAACTGTGTAGAAAGAGCCCTCTGAATACTTTGAATGTGGGAAGAAGAGTTGTTAGTAAGTAACAGATCATCAACATACAAGACAAGTATCACAATATCATCACCAACATGTTGGAGATACACTGTATGATTGGATTGGTAATGAACAAAACCAATAGATAGAAGAAAATAATTCATCTTCTCATACTAAGCCCGAGGGGCTTGTTTGAGACCGTAGAGAGACCTTCGAGAGCCTACAAACAAGAGAAGAATCCTGAACAAATCCAGTTGGTTGCTCCATGTATATTTCCTCTTGTAAATATCCATGTAAAAAGGCACTCTTCATGTCCATCTAGTATATGTTCCACCCCTGTGATGCAGCAATAACAAGTACAAGGCGTACAGAATCCATCTTGGCAATGAGTGCAAAAGTCTCAGAGTAATCAATACCTTTAACTTGTGAAAAACCCTTTGCAACAAGAGGGGCCTTATACTTTTCAATGAACCCATCGGTTGTGTATTTGGTTCAATATACCTACTTACACCTAACCATATTTCTTCCTTTAGGAAGAGATACCAAATCCCAAGTATGATTCTTCATCAAAGAATAATACTCAACTGTCATCACATCATCCCATGAGCCTTTGAAAAGGTTGTGGATCCTCGAAACTACCCGACACAAAAGTCCTGAACCTATAGAATGTGTGTGATGATGCCTAGTGGGTGGAAGATCCTCTATGAAAAGTGTTTCCTTAGAAATTGTATTATGAGCCCACTTAGGCATAGTGACAACATCAGTGGGAATAGGATCCTCAATGGCATCTATAACCTCCTCATCAATATCCTCAAAGAAAGTATCCTCAAGATGAGTTAAAGGAGGCATGGAAGAATATGAAGAATCATGAGGAGTGAAATGCTTGTAAAACTAAACATGTGTTTGAAAAATAACCTCATGTGTATCAAAATCTAAAAGTCAATAAGCTCTCATGTCCTCACAATACCCTACAAAGATCAAGGGTTTACTCTTTTTATCCAAAGCTTTCCTTTTCTTATTTGGGACAAAGGCCCAAGCATGGATTCTAAAGACTCGAAAAAATGAGACATTTGGCTTAATGTTGGACCAAACTTCCTCTAAAGTCAATTCCCAAGTGCTCTATGTGGTGTGTGATTCGAATGTAGTTAGTAAAATAAATTGCTTCACTTTAGTAGATATGAGGTAAATCTCTATAATGCATCATACAGTTAGCCATTTCCTTCAAATTTCTATTCTTCCATTCTACTAAGCCATTATGTTGTGGAGTATGAGGAACAAAATGCTAGTGAATAATGTCTTGAGTTGCCAAAAATAGAAAACTCATTGTTGAAGTACTCCCCCCATTATCAATGCGAAGGTTCTTTATGCAACTCAAAGATTGTTTCTTGACCAAAGCCTTGAAGACTTTGAAGTGTGAAAAAACATCACTTTTGTACTTGAGAAAATAAACCCAAGTACGCCTCAAGAAATTATCAATAAAGGTAAGTGCATACTTAGCTCCATTGAAAGAGGGGGTAGGAAAAACCATCAAGTCACTATGCATAAGCTCAAGTGGTGAAGAAGATCTCTTAGACAAATTCTTAGGAAATGGATCTTGGTGTTGTTTCCCTAATACACATCCAGAGAAAACTCCCTCAAGACAAGAAACTCTAGGAAGACCATCTACCATACCATGAGTGCTCAACTCCTTCAAATATTTGTAATTGAGATGCCCAAATCTCTCATGTCAAAGCTTACTCTCTGAATCTGCAAGAGCTACCAATCATGTCCCTATATAGGAAGTGTCATCAAAACCCTCAAAGTGATATATTCTAGAACTATGATCAACAATACCCCGAGCAACAGTGATTGAGGTTCCAACAAAGTTCGTATTTGCGCCCCATGTGGTGTAAAAGTCATTGTTTTCCTTGACTAGAATGACAAATTTGATATACATAAATCAAATTTGTAGTGATGTTAGGAACCTATAGTGCATCTTGGATATTGCCACCATTAAGTTCTATATCACCTTTTCCCTCAACGAGAAAGAAAGGAAGAATCTCCAACCTTAATTTTGGAAGTAGAACTCAACCTAGAGGAACAAAAGACTCCTTGGAAGAAGTCATGTGATGAGAAATATCGAATCTATAACCCAACTATCTGCAAGTGGTGACTCGAGATCTCTCAACAACATTAAGTTCTTTGCCATGCTGATTAGAAGGAGGTGGAGTGGAGATAGAAATTTTTTGTTTCTTGACTACATCCTCTAAGACTTGCATTCACTTATAACACTTATGTTCTTCATGACCACTACCCCCATAAAAATAGCATGAAAGGCTAGACTTATTCTTGTATTTAGAAGACTCCTTGGGTTTAGAGTTGTTTTCTTTGGGTTTAGGAGCACTTTGAGATGGAGAAGGGGTGGATTTAGTTTTACTTTTTGATTTTCCCTTGCCCTTAGGATTAGATTCAACTAATTCCTTAGAGGTGGAAGACTCAAAGTGAGACAATTTGGATTTTTCCCTAGTAATTATTTCACAAAATGTTTCTAAGTCAGGCATTTTGAATGTGTCACCTAAGGCATCCATGCTAGAGAAAAAGGTAGAAGAAAATATTTGAAATGGTCCTCTCAACGTGGATAGAATCAAGTAAACACACTCTTTATCTTTCTTATCTCTTCCACTCCCCTTCAACTATGTCAACAAGTTCTTGAACTTTGTAAGATAGTCTATAATTATTGGAAAATCTTCGGGATTAAGAGAGGTGATCTCAATGTCAAGTTGCATGGCTCTCATATGATCCACCTTATTAAACGAATCCTCCAATTTCTCCCATATTTTGAAAGGAGAGTCACATTTTTCCAAATGAAATAACATATTGTCTCTTACATAAGTTCCTATCAAACCCATATACTCATCAAATTTGCATTGGTACTAAAATTTCTCATATTCTCTAATGAACACTGGTTGTTTTGAAGAAGTTAAAGCCTATAACCTTTTCCACTTAATTATTGTTTTCATTCTTGGTTTCCATGTGTGGTAATTATTTGTTGTTAATGGCTCAACATAATCTAATGCAGAAGTAGACGCCATCCTCAAAAATCACCAAAATAAATGCAAGAACCAAGCAATGCAACAATAGCCCCAAGCAATGCAACAAGAACCCCCTAGATTTTGGCACTTTATAATGAGTGTGTGTTACAATATGGCACTTTATAATTATAGTGAAATTCTCAAAATAAATATCATGAAAAAACAAGCACTTTTACAAAAATGGCACTCAAAACCAAGTTACCGATCAAAATATACAAGCTTTTCAATATTATGCTCTACTATTTATTTTAGTTTCCACTAAAACAAAATAAAATGCTCTTTCCTTCACCACACAAATAAAATGAAAGGGTGCTGAATTAAGCACCTACTAGTAGGAATCACAAGCTTAAGCCCTCATATGACCATACCATATGACCAAGGGCTAAGGTAAAAACACACCCATGTGATCTCTGGGCCCACCACATATTCACCCAATTAGGCTCAACAACATTAGGAGGCAACGACACCAGGACTTCACCCATCCCGGTAATACTCTGTGGCGGCGCGCTTAACTGCTCTGGCTCGATACCATAAAAGGAACGATAACCGATCGTACCCGAAGCCAAGAACGCAAATGCTAATCAAACACCACAATCAATAAAATGAAATCAATTAAATCGAATAACTTTACATAAACCTTTGCAAACAAATGAATAGCAATATCATATATTATTATGGAACTCAATGAAATACAATGAGAATGGGCCTTGCTTATATAGGAAAGGAATAACAATCTAAGCACTACCAAGGTCAGGTCATAGATCAAGCCATAAATCATGGCAAGAACTATTCATCAAAGAAATATTCAAGACCGTAGATTTAGGAAAGAACTAGACATCAAGGATCTAGTCAATACCATAGATCAAGGAAAGAACTATACCGACAACTAGATAATATCCCCCTAATATCTAAATAAATAAAAAGAAATATCCACACACATAAGTGGGTGAGGATAAATACAATAAAGGTAAATAAAGTACCTAGGTGAACATGAGCTAAGGTAAATACCTACTCTAACATTTTGTAGGTTATATGTATAATCAACGACATTGAAGCAAGACCAAAGTGACAAACAGGGGACCAACAACAAAGCTCCTCCTACATAGAAGAGATCAACATCCAAGCATCTGGTAAAC
Organism: Taxus wallichiana var. yunnanensis; assembly: GCA_018340775.1. Classification (NCBI taxonomy): domain Eukaryota; kingdom Viridiplantae; phylum Streptophyta; class Pinopsida; order Cupressales; family Taxaceae; genus Taxus; species Taxus wallichiana. Next base: position 623,658,339 of record CM031241.1, on the reverse strand, counting down.
ACTTGTGCCTAGTTTGAGTCACTAAGCAACCGAGCACTCCTTTCCTCCCATGGGCACTTTTATCCCGTAAAATTTCATGTCTCGAACCTCCAAAGGAGCCTCGATGATGTTGATACCACTATTTTTTAGTTATTCACTTGCCGAGATCATCTCTAGATTGTGTGAAATCAACTAATTCACCCTCTCTTTCTTAGGGTTTCATATTATTGTTTTTTTGTTGCTTATCCATTTACTATATTTTATTACTTGTATATCATTCATTATAGTAGTTACTCTAAAATATAGATTTAATTCAATTTATATTAATCAATCGGGAATTTAATTCGGTTCCACCAAAATCAAATCCATAATCAAAATGCCCCCTCCATATAACCTTAAACAACTTTGTAGCCTACAATGGAAACTTCAATCTATCTGTCATTTCATCTCTCAATTATCATATTGATGTCAACCCTTCCATCACCTCCTCATAAAGGAAACCCATTTTAGATGGGATGATGATGGTCGATAGGCCTTTGACACCCTTAAGAAATATCTCACGTAGTCACTAGTATTTATGCCTCCACGTGAGGGAGAGCCTTTTTATCTATATATCTCTACCACTGATCATGCCTTGGGAGCTATGTGATCCATATGGATCCAAAGAAACACCACTTCATCGAGAACATCCAGATTAGAAAAAAATAAGTATAAGTGAGATAAAAAGGTTGAGTTACGTAACCATTACTTTCTACGGAGGGGTAGTTGTGTAACCACCCCGACAGCTACATAACCACCCCTCTGAGCATGACGCAGATGGTTACGTAACCACCCCTTTACATTCACCAAAGATCTGTCATGATAGAAAACAAAAATAATATATATATCCACGAATAGTCACGGATTAGAACGTATGGGTTGTGTCTTTTCATTGGATGACTCTTCCTATTATCTAATGCACTTAGGAGGACATAGGGAACAAGCTATAAATACAATAGGAGCATGTGGAATTAAGCATTCTTGAATGGGATAAGTGAGAAAGAAACCATTGGTGTTGGAATTGATTTGTAGAAGCAAGGTGTATGAGCAAAGAAAGAAAGTAGAGAGGGTGGAAGTAACATTGTTGTCTTCCTTCAGCTTCTTGTAATTTGTAATCATTTTAATTGGCCAATATAATACTGGGAAGAAAGATAAATTTCCCTTCCCGATGACAGGATAAAAATATTGTGTTATGTGTTGAATTATTCATTTTTATTTTGTTGCAAGTAGTTCTAAGTACTAAAATTCATTCACTAACTTTCAGAACTATCATTTTCAAGTAATTTGGAAGTAGGAACAACAATGTGTGATTTTTTAAGTTTCCAAAGTAGAATTTTACAGATCATTTTGGTATCATAGATGATAATAATATCCAAGGGATTGTGGTATTCATTCTTGTGTGATTTGTATGACAGTGACAAGGTCTAAAGGTGAAGATTTAATACCTTGTGATCCATAGATAGCTACAAAAGGTGGAATCAAAGGATTAAAGAGAAAATGGAAGAAGAGAACTTGTTCCATAGAATTAAGATGTTGGAAAGCACTATGGATAGGGTGTTTCAACACCAAAGGGAACTCTCATATTAACAAAGGACAATAGCTGATTAAGCAAGACTCCATAGACTCAATGGTTTGAGATTTTTTTGAGAATTTTGGCATAGGGAGAGCCACAATGAGGAAGATATAGAAGAGTGGGAATAGGAAACTCCAATTGATAAGGTAAAATCTAATCATTCTCCTTTTAAATTTGAAACTAAAGTTGATATTAAAAGCTTTGAAGGACAAGTAGATGTGGAATTAGTACATAATTTATTTAAGAAATTGGAGACTTATTTTAGTGTGCACATATCATTGAGGCACAAAAGATCACCTTTTTACGTCTCAAGATGGAAGGACGTGCTCTGGTTTGGTGGGAAACCCATTTAGCCACTTGTGAAAAGAAGAATCATCCTATAGTAAGTTCTTGGGAGCATTTTAAATAATTTATAAGGGTACATTTTAATCCTATTGGCCTAAGATTGATTTGGATGATTAAATGGCAATATTTTAGACAAACTAGTGGTCAAAGTTTTTAGATTTATACTACGAGTTTCAAGGAAAGCAAAGTGTTGCTCAATATGGACTTGGAGGATGAGGATATTCTTACCAAGTATTTGGGAGGACTTCACACTCACCTATGAAGAAATTTCATCTCCATGAAACCCAAATATCTCAATGAAGCATGTGTGCAAACATACTACATAGATGATGAGAAAAATAAAGGAGACACGAAGTCGAGCAAAAATAGTCAACAAATCAGCCAAAGAAAGAGCAGGGACAAACAAGTAACAAGGGTAAATGGAAAGGTAAAAAGACCACTACCACTTTGAATACTTGTAAAGATCCTAAGAATTTTTGTAAGAATTGTGATATCAATGGTCATACTGACACTACATTTTGGAAGTAGCATCCAGAATGCATCCAAAGGACCAAAACAAGGACACCAAGAAGTCCATAACAGCTTGTAATGACATATGAAGAGGTAGAGATAAAGAGGATGATGATGATGTAGACAAGTATCTCGGGATGCCTGACACCACCAACATGGACACCCTAGGGAACAAGAGGAAGAAATGATTAAGTTATTTCAAATAAAAATCTAGATTAAGAGGACTCAGGAAAATGCTTTGAATGATATTGGTTCTCAATCTAATTTGATTTCTGATGTGGTTGTAAAAAATCTTGGTCTTGAAAATTATGAGCATCCACATCGTTATCCTTTGGGATGGGTGAAGAAGGGTGTTGGCAAGACCATGGACCACTTGAAAAGGTATGTATATTGGCCCAATATGCGATAGGATATATCTAAATTCATAAGAGGATGTAAACTTTGTTGTAAAAGAAAGCCTAAAATTAGGAAGGAAGATTTGTATATGCCTTTACCAGTACCTACTCAACCTTGGGAGGACATCTCTATGGATTTTATAGGAGGACTACCTATGTATAAAAATGGCCATGATTATCTATATTTTGTTGTAGATATATTTATAAAAATGTGTGTTCTTATGCATGTAAAATAATAATAAAAGGACACGAGGCATCCGAACATTTCTTTGCTAATGTATGGGTTTACTTTGGTTTGCTTTGAAGTCTATTGTTTCTGACAAAGATTCTAGGTTCTTGGGGAAGTTTTGGACTACTTTTTGGGACAAGATGGACACCAGGTTACAAAGAAGCACAACCTTCCATCCCCAAATGGATGGAAAAACAAAGGTGGTAAACAGGACTTTGGTACAACTAATTAGAGGGTATAATAGCAAATATCCATGAACTTGGGATGAGTCCTTAGCCTACATTCAACATTCCTACAACAAGGTGGTACATACATCCACTATGTAGTCACCTTTTGAAACATGCTTGGGATATCTACCTACCAATCCACTGGACATTGTGGTTGGACAGATGGAAGAATGATGAATACATGATTCAAAAGTGACTAGAGCAATGAAGTTTGTTGAGAGGATCCGAAAAATCCATCTCAAGGTAAAAGAACAATTAGAAAATTCTCAAGCCAAGTACAAGGCTAGACATGATCAACATCATAGAGAGCACAAACTTCATGTTGGAGACAAGTTTTGGATGTAATTGAGCAAGGAAAGACTATAAGGTCAAACAAGGAAACTAAAGCCACTATAGTATGGACCCTTCACCATACTAGATTAGGTTGGAGAAAATGCTTTCAGACTTGACTTGCCACATTTCATGTGGATGTAATTAGTAGTAAATTGTGAGAACTTACACCTATATGAGCCATCTATTCTTGATGAAGAAGAATAATTTCAGTTCTACCTTCCATAGAGGATTGCATCTTGGATTCATGAGGTGAGTTGGAGGAGGATGTAGTGTTGTAGCAGAAGGTCGGAGAATAAGGAGAGGTCCACAGGAATCTTGGCAGGTTGGACTCAAGGGGAAGACACCAAGGTAAGCCCAGTGGTACTCAAAGGAGAAAGTGAGGGAATTATTTCCTCATTTACTCCCCCATTAAGATTTTTTGGGACCAAAATCCTCCTGAGCAAGGAGGTGTGATCTATAGGGATCCATAAAAACACCACTTTATCATAACAACTAGGATCAAAAGGAAAAATAAGTAGAAGCAGGAGAAAAAGGTTAAGTTATAGTTGCACTACTTTCTGCATAGTAGTGGTTACATAACCACCGTGATGGTTACGTAAGCACCCATCTACAGACACCAAGTAGTTGCATAACCACCTATCTCGCATTAACTAGTGGTCCTGTCATGATAGATTACGAAAAATGTATATCTACAAACAGCCGCGGATTTGAAACATTTGGGTTATGTCTCTTCCTTGGAAGACTCTTTCTATTCTCCAATTCACGGGAGGACATAGGGAGAAAGCTATAAATACAAGAGGAATATGTGGAATTCAGCATTCTTGAATTAGAGAAGTGAGCAATAATTGATGGGAGAAGTGAGAAAGAAACCATTGGTGCTAGAATTGATTTTTAGAAGCAAGGTGTATGAGTAGAGAAAGAAAGTAGAGAGGGTGGAAGTAACATTGTTGTCTTCCTTCAACTTATTGTAATCTGTAATCATTTTAATTAGCAAATATAATACTGGGAAAAAGATAAATTTCCCTTCCTAACTGATTTTTCCCTAAATGCAGGGGCTTTGAGATTTAAAAAATTGTGTTATGTGTTGAATTATTCATTTCTGTTTTGTTGCAAGTAGTTATAAGAACTAGAATTCATTCACTAACTTTCAGAACTGTCATTTTCAAGTAAATTGGAAGTAGGAACAACAGTTGTGTGATTTTGTAAGTTTCCAAAGTAGAAGTTTACAGATCACTATATTGGCACATTGGGACAAACAAGGTAGGGAGAAGGATGGTTATTACATAATTCATACCCTTCACAATTACAAAACCCATTATTCATAAGTACAAAAGTTATGTTGTGCCTTATACTTCACAACTTCCAAACTTTGTCATTATCTCCTTAGTCAAAACAATATGTAATCACAAGTATTAATCCAATAAAATCCTTATAATCCATATCATAACCCCTGCATAACTAGATGGCTCATGCTCATGACTGATTTTGATCTTGAATTTATTTCTCAAAAATAAATTAAAAGGGAAAGTTATTTCTGATCAACTCGCAGAAGCTCCCCTTGCCAATAATCAACTCCCTTGTGAACAATTTCCTAATGAATCTATCAATACCCTCGATCATGATAACATTCCTCTCAAAATGACCTTATTATTCGATGGATCTAAATGTTGACAAGGGGGTGCTATAATAGTCATAATACCTCCTTGGGGGACTCCTATTCCACTATCTTTTAAATTAAATTTTGATTATACGAATAACATGAATGAGTATGAGGCCCTCATCATGGGTCTTCAAATTTTCACACTTCTTAGTGTAATAATCCTTGACATCTACAATGATTCCTAACTCATCATCAATCAAATCAAAGGAACATATCAATGTAAGAATGAGACATTACAAAAAATATAAAGCCATCGTTGACCATATCCTAAAAGCATTCGATCATTATGAAATCCAAACGTCTTCGTGCTCATCAAATAAATTTTTAGATACCATAAAATCTTTCACATCCTTCATCCCTTTATCTACATATAATTCTCAACTCTTCATCATCATACATATAATCGATCAACCATCTCACGCCAACACTAATTTTTCATCCATCAATCATATAAAAGATAGTCAATCTAATATTTGATATACCAAAATATACGATTATCTTTCCCAAAGAAAGATACCCTCTAACCTATCCAAAAATAGTAGGAGGTCCTTCCAACAATGTGTATCCATCTATGTTATATTTGGGGGTCCTTTATAAAAGAGGATTTGATAGTCTTCTCCTTTGATGTCTTAAATCTATAGAGGCTAGCCAATTTATTTGAGAAGTACACAATGGAATATGTGGTGGACACTTTAATGGCTTGGAAATCACTAAATGAATCTTACGAATGGGTTATTATTGGCCTATGCTTAATCAATATTGTTTTCAATATGTCAAGAAATGCATCAAATGTCAACAACATGCTAATCTTACACACATCCCTAGTCATGCTCTTCAACCTGCTCAAGATTTATGGCCTTTCTCATAATGGGGACTTGATCTCATCAGCCTTATTAATCCTCAATCATCCTAATGACATAATTCCATCATCACTACTACTAAATATTTCACAAAATGGGTGGAAGTTATCCCTCTTATCTCCACTAAAGTATATAAGATTGTTGATTTCATCCATCATCACATCATCTGTCACTTTGACATCCCCCATAAAATCATCACAAATAATGGTAAATCATTTTAAAATAAAAAATTTTAAAAACTTTGTGACACCTACAATATCAAACTCAATTTCTCCACACCATACTATCCACAAGGATAACGACAAGCCAAAACATCTAATAAAACCCTCAACAAAATCCTTACCAAGATTATTGATCAAGTTGGTAAAGATTGGCATCTCCAAATTCCATTTGCATTATGGGCTTACCAAAATAGCATCTAAACCCCTATGGGTGCTACCCCTTTCTCTCTAGTCTATGGCACTAAATCCATTCTTCCACTTGAAGTCCAAATTCCATCCCTACATGTTTCTCTTAAAGATTTCATCCCAGGAAGAATATCATCAAGAACACCTATCACAACTTGAATTGTTAGATGAACACCAACTAACCACCCTCAAACATCTTAATGTCTATCAAGAACAAATCAAATGTGCATATAATAAACATATCAAAGAACACAAATTTAATATTGGCAATCTTGTCCTTAAAGAAAATCAACATGTCACAAATATGGAAAAGAGTAAATGTGGGAATTTTTCTCCAAACTGGCTTAGACCATATATTATCACTCATAAATATGGGTATGGGGCATATAATTTAGCCTCTCTTGATGGTAAACCTAAAAAATGATCCTCTTAATGCCTTATACTTATGGCCTTTCTATTGTTAACATATCTACTTACATGACCTTAGTCCAACTAATATCCCCCACTTTCAATATCCACCAATATCCCCTTACCCTAGTAATGATTTGGAATTATGTGGTCTCCCATTAGTATATTTAACATGACCTTAAATATGGGCATCTCATCCCCTATTCATAGCATATTCGAATGGACAAGTCCCTTGGTTACAATAGGGGACCCTGAAATCATTACTCCCTACTTAACCTTATCTACCAACAAATGACATGTTTAGGATATGCATGTTATCTTGTATATTATAATCACTATGGGATAAAGTTCATTATATCATAGTATATAATTCTCCCTCAAAGGACAAATATTTCTCAAAAATATACCCACTATCGCCATCAAAATCCAAATATATTATTATAAACCATTCCTTCAAGGATGGCTACTCAATCTAACAAACCTACATACATGACAAAAAAATTGAAATCTCCCTACATGGAGAAACTTTCCTAAATATGTCTATTTTTTCATCCTAGGAAATCTTCCCGTATCAATCAACTTTCCCTTAAAGATGCGGCTTCCCATCGATCAACCCACATAACCTAAAACAAAATAAAGTTGGGGTGACACCTAAGAACCACTAAGGAGAACACAATTCCCCATATAAGATGCATGTAACTATAGAACATGTTAGAAGAAGGTACATAGCATATCTCATCCCATCTTATCTTAAAGCAATCACATAATCCTAAAATAGACTTACCATTATTAGTTATATGTTGACACCGAAAGTTCATCAACGTTAAAATTACCATCACATATTTATAGGGTTTAAGAATTTTTTTAAAAATAATCAAACACATCCCATGAAATGCTCTTAACCATCATAATCTATATCAATAAATTAAAACAACATTCATATGATACAATCACATCTAATCAATATAACATTCATCACAATAAATTAAATCATTACATCCACAAAACATTATTGCATCTAAATATCATCACTATTATAACCATCATCATAAACTCATACAAAACATCACCTAAAATCACGAAAACACGTTTACAAATCCATATATCCAAAAAAATTATATATATACATCCGAGACAATGTATATCTCAAAAATGATCAACTCTCTAGCCCATACAAAAATTACAAAGTAAAATATACACATTTGAAATCCCTAAACCATCAGCTCCACCCTCATGCTTATGCTCGGTCCCCTGATACTCCTTGAACTAGTAGTGGGGCCTCACCAAGATGATTGTAGATGAATCACCACATGTTCAACATACCGTGGAACCTCTGAGAGTCTCTCTACCACTAGACCCTCATAATATCCGAGATCCTCAATCACCACCTGATAACAATTTAGACTCATTGTGCCCGATGGCCCCATCACTCCTTTAGGTACAACTACCCCTACTCCCCAGCACCCCTACTCCCGATCCTCCTAACTCTCGATATTATTGGTGTACTCCCTATCACCCCATATCTCTCCCTCAAGAGCTTACACTATCAATAGTACCACTCCCGGTCCTTCTACACCTACCCTAGCTTCATCTCCAAGGTCACCACCTATTTATCCCTCTCCCCCGAGATGTTACACCAATTCCACCAACTCCTCCTCCAAGGTGGTCTCTTGAGCATCTCTCTCAGCTACCCCTTGTCTCAACCTCTCCAAATCTTCCATGCCACAACCATCTTAGCCTCGACCCACCCCCTACCCGACCCTAGACCTCCTCTCCCATCTCCATATCCTCCTCTCCTCATTCCCATCATGCCCTCATGACTCTATCTCCTCAGCTAGCATCTACCCCTTCTACCATGATGCATACTCGCATCACTCCAACATCATTAATATTTTTTGGTATTACATCATCCTCGGCCACCTCCCGAACATATCTCATGTGTGCTACCAAAAACTTGATATCCCGATGAACTCTCCTATAAAAATAATATTACCTTGTACATCCTACAAAGGCCAAATTATTATTGTACTCACCCAAACTACACTACGTCAACCATCTCTCCACACCATGTGTGCATCTACCTCTCCTATTTCATCATATGCAGCTCATCTTCCTCTCCCGACCATGTAAGGAAGCATACATACACCCTCCATATAATATCATCAACCCCAAGATATATAATAACCTGCATAATAATCCAAACTCAGCGATACTACATCTCGAGGTAAATTCATTATATCATCTCATAAACCCAACACAATAAACATTGTCATGCCACCGGCGAAAGACCTCGTGGAAAATCAATTTGATGTGCTCATAATCTTATCACCATACCACAAAAGTCACATCCAACCTAAATCTCCTCCTTGGGACCACTCCCACACTCCGTATAAATATGCACCAAGGTAGAGTTGGACCCCAAGCAAAAATAGTCGAGATGCTCTACCATTTCAGCTATAACTTTTGTCAACAACCATAGAAACTGACCTCCTCCCGAATCTAACAACGTATAACAACTAATCCCCACCATGATCATAACATTCAAATTACTCCATAACATTTTATCATCCCAAAAAGACTCAAAAGTAAACTCTTGTAACATACGCCACATGCAAAGCATCATCTCCATATAATATCATCATAGCTCCACCTTTTCCTACCTCATCAATAGGAATAATGGCCTCTCCCTAAATAGGTAGCCATAAAATCTGATAAATATCATATAGGGTAATAGTAATCTCCTCATAAGTAACCATAATGTCCCCGTGTGATTAAGCTAAAAATGTGAAGTTGTAAGCCTAATATGAATGTTATAGTAACAATAAATGAATAACAATTAAGTACAAAAATTACACCCAAGAAACTAAGCAATAAATTATGAAACCCTAATTTCAAGGAGGGTAGAAAGGTACTTAGTTGATTCGTAATGAAATCTAAAGTGTACTGAGATGTTGACTAGGTGAACAGAGAGAGCGAAGCATCACACGGAGACCCGGAAAATGCGAGATATGGAGAAATGGCTAGACTTGGGCACGTGGAGAGGGACAGGGAGGCTGACGAGCACCCTAGACCTGTTTCTTGGCACCCAAGTATGTGGAAAATCTCAGTAAAATTACTTTGAGAGGTCATTAGTCATTTGATGTTGTTCACCTTTTGTCACTATGAGGTCACACCAAGATCACCGAGGTCACTAGAAACCTGTAGTAAAATATGAACCTGCAAAACCTTCAAATAAACATCAAATCCTAAAAATAAAGATGTAGAATGAGGGTTTGGATTGTCCTCAACTATCACAATGGTGAACTTATGACTAATCATTGCACTACATCTCAAATCCAATGTAGTTTTGTGTGTGTGTGTGTGTAAGGAATCATGCCCTAGGTGGCTCTTGTGTGTGTCACACTTGATAGTGAGAAAGTAAGCTAGATGTAAAGAAATTTAATAGATGTGTACATGGAATAGAATGAACTTCCCTCCTATGAAGTGTATGTAGAATAACCATCCCTTATGTCCCTTGGATGGTGCTAGATGGATGCAATGAAGATCTTAGATGTTTGATGGATACAACCTTAGGTGGTGATAGCTAATGCTTAGTGCTTGGTCATTTATTATGATCACATAACTTTATATTTATATGATTACTTTGCTTTAATTTCCTAATTAACCCTGAAAAGGCTAACTAAAAAAATTATAATATGCTCAAACGGATAGAAATGACCCAAAAAGTGTGAGTAAAGTACAAAGGGGACAAGGGCACCTAACATTGGCCTCTTGGTTAGGCATTGGTGTTTAGGATGATAAATGCCAAAGTATAAATAGGAAAATTGAGCAAGTAAACATGTAAAACCAAAAGTAGCAATAGAAAGCAAAGAAAGGTGCAAATGCATGAATTTAGTAGTACTTTTCTTAATTAGGAATCATATGAATAGTAGTATGCAACCAGGACTAGATAATTACCTAGAGTGCATAATTTTGTGTCTACATTTGCCCCCACTTTATGTTGGTGAGCAAAAAGCTTGGGAACATAAAGTAGATAGAGATGTGTACCTAATAACCATGTAGATCGATGTAGAAAGAGTGTGTCGAGGGACAATACAAAAGTGTGGAGTGATAAAAGTATGAGGCATGGAATCTAAGGAAGAGAAAGTGTAAAAATGATGATGAAAATTGATCCGAAAATAACCAGATTATTACGACCTGATATCGGACCCTTATAGGCTTTAATTATTTGCCGATAATTTACTCCTTTTAAGTAATCAATTTAAAATAATGCAAGACAAAAATGACAATTGCACACAGATTGATTACGGAGTTCGGCAATTGCCTACGTCTCTCGGGTTCGTGATCGAACCGTTCCACTAGTCAAAACTTGTAAGTTACAATAGTACTTTCACAAGAAAACCTAATGGAATTTTACTTGCCTACCAGTACACCAGTTCTTCGGACGACAAGGGTGAAAAATAGCACCCGACTTCCACCTTCCCGTACACAATCTCCTTCGGCTGTGATCGGCCTTCCCGACGCAAACAATGCGAAGCTAGCACTCCGGTCGACAATCCAGGATTTGCAAGTAATTGGTGTGGCTCAATGGGCCTATTGGGTAGTTTACATTTCACTCCCAATCACAAATATTCCATCTAATATTGCCTAAAATAATAGGCCAATAGACAATACCTATCGACACATCCCGCAAATAAGCTTAACAAATAATAAGCTCGGGATCGGTGTCTCCGTTGCACCGGTGTCCACAACAAGCCTAACAAATAATAAGCTCGTGTTGTGTCCCCATGTCTAATGTGTTACACCCGTGTGTGTTTACAATGCAATGGGTCCCTATTTATACAAAATTAGGGCCCAAAAATAATGCAATTACATATTATCCATAGGCTAAAAATACCTTAGCCTTCACCCGTACATGAAATTTGGGATTAAATTCCCAAATAGGGCCGATTTGCATATATAAATGGATTAAAATCCATAAGGAGCGGCATGCATTTTTTAAAAAGGGAATAAATCCCAAATTTGGCGCATTTGAATATTTTAATGGGTTAGAAATCCCATTTGGCGCGGCATGCATGTTTATTGGGATTAAATCCCATAGAGGGCGCGGCATTTGTTAATAGCTTAGGCTTTTAAGCCTTTCCACGCCTAAGACCACGTGAGGCTTAAAACCGCCCCCACAACCGCTTCATCCTCCTTCTGCCACGTGGGACAGTCCACGTATGGTCCTTTGCCCCCAACAACCACTTCAACAACCACTTTCCACGTGGTAAAAACACATGCATTTGATTTAATATTAATGTATACACATTAATATATATTTGTGGCATTTGAGAAGTGGCATTACCAAATATTATTTCGACCCATGCAATGTGGAATAGAAATAATCCTGTAGTCCAATTGTCATCTCCCGATAGGCAAATCGAGCGAACCCGACGAATGTTGGCAAGCCACGTGTCAAAGTGCGATTCGGTCCAATATGACCAGTTGACCATAGTTGACTTTCCCGTTGACCGAACTTTGACCGAACATATCTAGAGATTCCGATGTCCGTTTGTCGCGTTCTCACAGTCGTTGGAAAGCTCTCGAGATGATCTTTTGCACTGACACCATTTAGAGATGTTTAGGGAACTTTTGAAAATGATCCCCTGATCAAAAATGAACCTAGCATGGAAACGTATGTGTAGATGTCATAATTCTCCTTTTGTTGATGTCATTTTTTTTCATTTTTGATGTTAGGAAGTGACTATTTCTTCCCATATAGACATGACACTGAAAAGATAAGAATGAACAAGTAGTCAAATACGCATGTATATGTGTAAAAATTATGTAAAGAAGTATGTAAAAATGTTGAAAATGTGAAAAAGGAACATGTGCACCTAATCCGTGATGAGGAAAGAATGTAGAAAGGATCCTGAAGATGTTGTAGAAGACCAAGTTTTTGGGTGATCTCACGCTAGTCGCACTAGCCAAAAGTTTTTGGGGCGATCTCATGCCAAGTCATGGAATAAGTGTAGGGAGAAAATTTTGGTGTTATTATCCAACCTTTAAATTTTTCCCGTAATATGGAACACCACTACAAATGGTGTGTACAAACACAAGTGCTAAGGACTATATGCCCTGCAAAATTTGTTGTGTGGAGTTACAGAGATTTGTGTTGAACTACCAATCATTGTGTAATTTCCCCCTAGTTACAAGCATCCAAGAAAGGCATCATTATGTTAAAGAACCAAGTCTAATTCTCGAGCCCTATTTGAAACTAACAATTGTGTTGTCTTGGTATTGTTTTATGTTGTGTAATGGTTGTATAACACCATATGGGGTGATTGATTCACCCAAATGATGCCCCCTCATTTTGGGTGCATGTGACATTGCTTTGAAAGAGTGCGTGGCTCAAAAGAGTACCAACCGATGTGTTGAAATTATGCCCTATATGGGAAACAAGGGCACTCACAAAAAAAGTGGCTAGGATACAAGTGTTAGTATGAGAAAATACAAACACACATGTAAAAGACAATGTGTAAGCTAAGATGTAAAAAGATATTGTAAACACGTCGAAGACAATGTAGACTACGAAAAGCGGGTTGTAAGCATAGGACACCATTCATGGTGTCGCAAGACAATCAAGGCCGATGAATCCTAAAGAAAACAAGTGTGCACATAAGACAAAGGGAAAGCACATAAAACAAAGTGGTAAAAAATGACAAGCAAGAACAATAAATGTAACAGAAAAATCATGGAAGCAAATAGACCTACATAACAAATGCTACACATGAAGCACCCATCAGCATGTTATAAATATAAAAATTATGAAAAACATGTATAATCCGATAATATAATGTGCTATGAAACAAAATGAAACAATATCACCTGTAGTGTACAAAAGTGGATGCCCCTAAGATCCATTGTGGGACTGGTAATAGTAATGGGTACCGCACCAAGCATCCCTACTACATGTAATAGATCTGTAGAATATGTGATCACAACTAGAAAGGCAAGTGAACGCACATGTGTATATGATAAAGATAATGACATACAAGATATATATCTAGCATGTGTAATAAAGTGTACATGTAAAAACATAAGTAAGTAAGAGTAAATGCAATCGAGAGATGTAGTATGCTATGTGTCATACCCTACTAGTTCACCTTGGATGAATGGATACTCTGTCAGATGTAGGTTATATTTTATTAGTTATCATGCTTGACTTTGATGAATTTATAGAAATAACAGTTATGTTTACTATTATAAACATGTTGATTTCATTATTTATAAAGTTGATAATAATGATTTGATTTATTCTGTTTGATTGCTTCACTGATCATTCTTAAACTTTTATATGAATCTTACTTCAATAATAAAGTGCAGTCGGTTAATTAATTATCCTAGTGATTTTATTATTGCAAAGATCTTTCTGGCAGACAATGGTATTGGATGTAATAGGGTCATAGACCCGGTTATTTAATAACTAAAATATAAGCCATATAATGGCCTTTTGAACCAATGTTTTTTGGTTCAGGGAAATGATAATAAATCATGTATTATCAATTAATTTAGGGAAATGATAATAAATCATGTATTATCGATTAAGATATATATACATATACATATGTATATAAAGGTATATATAGTTATATACGCTATGGTTGTTGGATTTTAATTTAAGTTACACCTTACTAAGTTCGGGTCTATATTGTAAAGGCAATGTTTAAGTAGGGTGGGTCGGTGGCTTGGCCGATTCCCACCGAACTCATAGTGAGATATCCACCTTAACCACCACTCGAGACAAGTTAAACTTAGAATAACCCACTTTCACCAACATGTTGGCTTAGCAAGTTATTAGGGCTTGTTTTGAACCAGTCCTTGACCATCAAATGGTGGATAATCACCCAAGCGGATAGTGGATATTCAAAGTTAGGAAAATTGGGATTGCAAAGTTGGCGATCGATAGTTAACTAGGATTTGGAGAGAAAAATAGGGAAACGGTATTGGAAGCATTTAATGAGTTTAATGGCATTCTCGTAATCCCTCAAGAGAAGCAAAAGCTTCTCAGGAAGCCACCGCTTGAGTAAGTGATTATTTTTGGTTCATTGTTCTTGTTTGGTCTTTTTTTTCACCATGCGATCTCTACATGTAAATTTGGTCATGACTATTATTGTGAAAATATATTTTTAGGACTTGCATATAATTTTGACTTCACTTAATTTTTGGAAATATTGAAGGTTGAGCTATGGATTTAAAGGAACTCTGGGGTCGATTAGAAGATATTTTATTTTCTATTTTTCTTGTGAGCTTTTGAAAGTTATTGGAAGGAAGAAACGAGCACATTCGATTGTAAATAAGTTGATAAGGAAGACCTCTGTGAGCATTTTCAGGCATGAGATCATCTCCGCTCATCTTTATAATTTTTAGAATTTAGATATTTTAGTGACATCTTTGAAGAAAATCGGTCTTTTTGTTAATATTTTTTAACAATGGTGATTCATAAATGGGTTGTTTAGATCTAAGCTTGATCATTTTCCTATGAATGTATAATTGGATGTGTAATATTTTATCTACATATTTTATTGTATGCATGTTATCATGATTACATGTGGTTGGGTTATTTATTCATCATCTTGATAGTTCGGCCATGGTTAGGAGACTATGTGTATCTTGGGTTATGTATACCCTGTCTTCTTATTTTTATTGTATTCTTATTATTTTGTTTGTATATGACCATGACTGTGAAGGGTCGAGTAGTTTTAGGGTTGTCGTGTTAACTTGGCTAGAGCTTTGAATGTTTGTTTAGTCATTGTGCATACTCGGCTTGATAACCTGAACTGTTTATGGATTAAATGAGTTCACGTATTTGGAGGATGATGTTAATGTCTTTGAGTTACTCGAACACCCTTTTTGGGTTTTAGTAGTTTAAGGTTTTTTAATGGAGTTTTTATCTTTCTTCTCAAAGAGCTATTTCGAGAATAGTATTGATTATGAATTCATTTTGATCCAAGTATTACTTGTAGAAATGAGTCATTATTTCCTTAGCATGAATTATTAGTGTTTTCTCTTGTTAGGATATTCATTGTTTTATTCATATGCAAGTCATTTGTAATCCAACCCATAAGGGATTATGGTTTGAGCTTAATGTGGTGGTTTTCGGTAGTTATGTGACGCAGTCCAACTTATTTTGGTCCGTGATATTTTTTTATGATGGGGGTCAAGATTTTTACCCAGGTCGAGGAAATTCTTGTCACTTCAACTCTTCCACTTATTTGTTTATTTTTTAAAGGACCACCCAGTGGTCGGTGTTGTCTGTGTTTTGTTTACCAAACACTATTAGTGTGAAGGGTTATGAACTTTTGATATTATTTTGGTTCAATTGAACCAGTGGGTGTTGGTGTATTCGGGCATGAAGGAATTTTTGGACTTAGTCCGAATGATTATTACACTTAGTCGACCCTTAGGTTTGGTCAATTCCTTTCACATGAATGTTGTGCAAGTTCTTGGGTCTGTTTGAATGTTTCGAGGTGATTCGGAATAGTTAAGGTTATTTGATAATATTTAGGTACTTTTGTCAAATAAATTACTTTCATAAAAATAGTGCTTGTACTCTTACTTCTATGTGAAGGAATAATGTATTCGAGATAAGTTAAGGTTATTCGATAAGGTTAAGGTTTTGATGATATTAAGGTATTGTGTTTAGATATTTTAATTATTATCCTTACCAAATAAAGACTCTTAATATTATTATTAAGATGGGACTTGAGTGATATAATACTCTTTTCTTCTTAAATCAATTATATGAACCTTGAATGAAGGTTGTGTGGATTGAATGATTGTCTCTTTGACTCATCATAGTAATATACGATGTTGGTAGAAACATGGATGATTTGTTGATACTTACTTCGTTATTATTTTATAACCTGTTTGGGAAATAAACATAGTTAGATATGTTTAGGGAATATGGAATTCATATTTAAGATATGTTAGTATTCTGAATTATTCTTCTAATGATTTTGAGTTTGATAAATCATATGTTCCTTTTTAATGGATTATAAAAGAAAGGAAAAATAATAAAAAGGGAAAAATATTGGTTGTTCTCTTTTATGGATTTCAAATTATGATGATTAGCTGAATTATGTTCATTGAAATATTTTAGTGCTATAAATCATAAAGATAAGATGGATGACCTTTTCATGCCAGTTCTTTCAAACTAACTGTCATTTTGCCTAACATTTTTACAGATGGCGGAATTTAAGTCTTATCGGTGGATGATTTTTAAATGGCTATGTTGATTTCTTGTTGATTATGATTGAAAGATGTATTCATTACTTAACTATTTGTAAAAGTGAGCTTGTGCTTCGTTGTATAATTTGTTGAAAGGCATTATGGCCTCTAAAGATTTTGTATAATTTTTGGGAAAAGAAATAAAAGTTTTGTATTCAATTTTTGGATATTGTTGTAATAAATATCTTGGTTGATCATATAATTTATTCAATTCCTTTGATTCAACAAGGAATTACATTGAGTTGACTTAATCAATCAGATTTAATGAGTTATGAATACTTATGTGAATTAGATTTAACAGATATAATAGAATTAAAGTTATATGAAGGATTATGAGATATAAACCATTAAAATAAATGAATGTGGTTTATTATTTTATAGTTGTATGATTGAACTCTTGTATTATGGTAAATGATTAATGACTATTTATTATATAGTCATAAGCATGTAAACGATATTATTAGGAATGATCGAATTATATATTCAGTTGATGAGTTCAATTAACTTGTACTTAAGCAATTAAAATGACATTGTCGTAATTTAAATAAATTAGGGACTGCGTTAATAATGCAGTATGTTTCCTAATTATATTAAGATGCTTAATGAATGTACATAAATAAACTTATGGAATTATTACAATTATTTATTGAAACTAAGTTATGGACCTTAGGATCGAATAATTATTGCGATGAAATATCGTTGCGTTATGAAAATTAAACCTGTCGTAAAACTAATTCAATGTAAAGAAATAAGTTACGACACTCCTAATACATGGGACTTGGTAGGCCAACTTCAGATGGTTGTTGTAGTGCAGTGTTCATCGAATGACGTAAGTCATTCATGAATACTGCCATACAACAATTATCCTAAGTTGTCCCTCAAGCTCCATTTATTACACATGTTGTAATCAATAAGTAATTGAGTTGTGTTAAGATGCGAGGGTTGTTTGTCATGTTCGGTTTATTCACCTATGTACCAACTTATGTTGGATATGGGAAGAAATTAATCGCGTGATGATGCAAGTCGTTACGTGAGCACTTTCTCTCCCATATGCAACCTAAGTTGGCATAGATGTGATTCGTTGCATGGGCTGAACAAGATTTGTACCTTGTGCATAACATGAAATTAAATTATCTTGACTAATTGTTTCCATTCTAATAACTAAACTAAGTGACATAGTGATGGGACAAGTTTTTGTTGACGAATGTGTCATCTTAAAAGCCGAGCTCATGTAATGCATGACTCTTAAAATTTGGCTTAAGTAGTGTAATTCATTACACTGTCAAGTTCACCTAGCTCTAACTAAAGTGTGAGATGATGGATGGGATTCAATTAAATGAATTATAGGTAGAAACTTAGAGCAACACTTGTAAAATCAAATCCGAGAAGGGCACTAAAGAGTAACTTATGGTGGATCATTAAATCGGTTGACCCATAACTATGCACATGCTTTATTGATTTTTATCTGAATATTTGAAATTAATAGTTATTGGATTTAAATGTTAGATTTGTACATTTAAATCATTGAAGGCGTATGTTAGTTTTTGGGAAGTTAAAAAAATCTTGTATTTATGATGAATTAAAAAATTAGGTGTTACACTATGGATGAGACAAAATGGAATGTAGAGTGAATGATAGGAGAAATGTGTCCCCGAGGGAATGTGTATGTATGAGATGAGGTTCATTTATTTATGCCCCCTTAGCGACCAAGAATGAACTGTAAACGAGAGTGCATCATCATGAAATAGTTTGAATTGTGTCTAGTATAAAGATATGATCGTCAAAGCACAATGCATAAAGTGTAAGTGTGTGAATGATTGAATGTGTGAGTGTGGTGAGGTCCATTTGAGTTGTATACCCTTAGCGAGTCAAGTATGGACCACGAAATAGAGTGTGTCATAGGGTAGTGTGTCACATTAGTTGCATGCAAGAGAAATGTTGATTGTATAGTGTTATTGGTGAATATGTCACTTGTGTAAGATGTTGTGAACTTGTTGCTTTAGAGTTGAATGTTATGAATAGTCGATTGTATGGTGTGTTGTGTGTTGTGTAGATTACGCCCAAGAGAGAAATTTTTTGTGAATGTGTTTATTGTATAGTAAGTTGTGTAAGATAGATATGTTGAATGTGTAGTTTTTTATAAGTGTATAGAGTGTATAAGATATTTGTGTTGATCACGCGTAAGAAAGATATGTCACGTGGTGAAAGTGTTAAGTGTGGAGTATATTTTTAATGTGTGGAATGTGTCATTATATGTTGCATTGAATATGTGTGAAGAGGATGTGTTTTTGTTGAGTTTGCATTAATGAATAAGCATGAATATGTCATGTGATTATGTTGAGTATGTAGTATGTAGTACTAGCATGCGCAGGATGCGACATGCGATATGTAGTATGTAGTGTAGTGTGTAGTGTGTGAGGTTCATGTGTATAGGATGCCCTCAACAATCAAGTGTGAACCAAAGCATGAGATTGCATCATCGGGAAATTTTGATGCAATAGTGTATCAAGTTGTGTAAGATCGCTCGAAGTTATGAAATATGAAACATTGAGCATAATAATAGTAAATGATAGCCACATGACAATGCTAGGAGGGGGAGGAAGCATGATGCCCCCCAAGTATGTGAGAGATGAATATCTATCTGGGCATGGAAGAAAAATCATGCCATGGTGGAGGATGTGGCAACATGTTAGGAGTAGTTGGCGTACCAAAGGAAGTTGTGGAAATAAGAAACAAGGAAAATTACTTGTTATGATGATGAGTATGTGAAATGGTGTAAACCTCAGAGGATATGTGTAAGGAACAAAAGAAATGAGCTTAGGGTGATATCCAAAGCTGAGCCTGGTGGATTGTGTTGGAATGGAAAGAGGTTCTTTGACTCCTTTTACATGTTTTCCTAATCCATTGCCATTGAAACCGTAGCAGCGTGAATCTTGATACATAGGGCCATACTATTTGAAGTTAGGAGGAGAGGTGGCCGAAGTATGGGATTTAGGTGAATGATCAATAGTGTTGTAATAAACAAATGGAGAGGGATTTGCCAATGCTTCATAAACCACACCTTGATATAAAAATTTAATATGTGCATGAAGGGTTGAAGGGACTGTATTCATGGCATGGATCCAAGGCCATCGAGGAGAATATTATAGTTAAGATTGTTAGGCATGACATGGAATGGGACAGACAAAGTGCATGGCCCGAGAGTAATGGGAAGCGTGATTGTACCTAAGACTCGTTTAGGCACATTATCGAAGCCACGAATGCAAATAGATGATGGAGTTAAGGAGGCTTCAGAGAGGCCAAGTTACATGAGGAACGTGAGATTACAGATGTTAATCCTGGATCCATTGTTGACTAATGTTTTTTAACCCCTATGTTATTGATACAGACTTGAATATAAAGGGGGAATCATTACTTAAGATAGATTAAGAAGTGATTTCATCATATGTAAACATGATATGCTCTTCATTGATAGAAAAATTAGTAGTAAACCTATGATATAGATATTCGAGAAGATGTTTGAGGATGAATATAAGCGTTAGCTAAAAAGATCTCGAGTTTATTTTTACAATCGGGGTTATCGTGTAAAAGGCACGAAGAGAGGCCTCTATGGTGAAATGACCCTAAGATAATGAGGCGGAGAAGAAGAGAGGATCCAAGAGTGCTCCAATGACGGGTTCACCAAATGATTAAGCCAAAAATGTGAATTTCTAAGCCTAATCTGAATGTTATAGTAGCAATAAATGAATAACAATTAAGTACATAAATAATACCCAAGCAACTAAGCAATAAATTATGAAATGCTAATTACAAGGAGGAGAGAAAGATACTTAGTTGATTCGCAATGAAATTTGGAGTATACCAAGGTGTTGACCAAGTGCACAAAGAAGTAGAAGCATCGCACGAGACCCGAAAAAATGAAGATCTAGAAAAATATAAATCATGCACTTTGGGTATTATTTAGTCTTGGTCTCATACTACTATTCATATGGTTTTTGAGTGAAGAAATTACTAATTAACCCATGTCCTTTGGCCATTTTACTTTTTTTTTTCTTTCGTCACTTCTGACCTTCCGCATGTACTTGCCCAATCTATTTTTTCATTTTACATTCATCTTATCTCTAACTAGGGCACCCAACCCAGGGACTAAGGCGCCCAGTGCCCCTGCTCCCCTCTGGGTGCCCTAAACCCTCTTTACACTTTACTTTCATCTTTTGGGCACTTTCTAGTTGTTTGAGATTTCCATATTTTTAGTGGTTGGCCTTTTTGGGGTTAATTACAAATTAGAACAAGATAACCATATAAATATAAAGTTATGAGACCATAATGAGGGACCAAGCACTAAGCACTACTATCATCACCTAAGGTTGCATCCATCAAAGGCTTATATTGCTCCATTTCATCCATCTAGCTCCATCACAAGGGACAAAGGTTGGTTCATCTACATCACACTTCATAGGAGGAGTTAATTCTATTCCATGCACCATTTATTTACATTCTACATCTAGTTATTTCTCACTACTCACAAAGTGTGACTGCACAAAGAGCACCTAGGGCACAATTTACACACACACACACTAGAACTACATTGGGTTCTGAGATGTAGTGCAACACTCAATGATAAGTCCATCCATTTAGTAGTTGAGGACAGTCTGACCCCTTCATATGCATCTTTCTTTTTTAGGGTTTTGATGCTTTTTCTTGGGGTTTTGCAGGTGTTTTCTCT
The DNA here is from genome assembly GCA_018340775.1 of Taxus wallichiana var. yunnanensis. Lineage (NCBI taxonomy): Eukaryota > Viridiplantae > Streptophyta > Pinopsida > Cupressales > Taxaceae > Taxus > Taxus wallichiana. The sequence goes on along the minus strand of CM031241.1, from coordinate 623,636,376 downwards.
TTCTTTAATTTATGCGTGACATCCAGTGAAGACATCTAGTGACATTCACGTGATAGGAAGCAAAGAAGTAACATTCATCAAATCACACACTCAAGGAGGTTCCCTTGGTCATTTCTCATAGACCAAGGGGCACCCAATCTCAAACCAGGGCACCCTAGGTGCCCTTTCCTCTCCAGGGCCCCCCGGTCTAGCCAAATACTACTTAGATCTACACTTTCTCGAGCTCTTGTGTGGTTGTTTCCTCCTCTTTTTCATCTCATCTCCATTGCATGTAGTCCCATGACAAATCTATGAATCAGCTAAGGCCTTCTTAACCCTCTTTGCACATTAGGGTTTCACATTTCATTTACTTAGTTTCTTGGGTCATTTCCTTTATTTATTTATTTTTATTTACTACTTTGCATATCATTAGATTAAAATAATTAGGTACCATTTTAATTTTAGTTTAATCATTTTGGTGAACCCGATCTTTGAATACACTTTCTCTTTGGGCTTTTTCTCTTCATATGCCCATCACTCGTAGTGGTCATTTTGGGTCTTTTCAATATTGTGAGCTTCCTTCATTCACTCATAGGGTTTCCAAACCAATGGTGATATCCCTACTTTATAGCTACCACTGAAAATCCTTTGGATAATTCAACCATGTTCCTCTTCATGAAATAGAAGGCATCTGATAGTGAAAATCATACGATGAGGATACCAATGTTGACCAAGATCAATTAAACACACTTACTTGATTTTTGACAAGCTTTGCGTGATAATCCCACTCATCTTCTATATGTCCTACATGCTTTGATTGTTGCTAAGAATACTCGTGATGCTTTGACCTCTATAGTTTCTCATTCTTCAGCTCCCATGGTCTCCACCCCACCCATTTATGTTTCAGCTCCCATTCCTACTACTACCACTCCCACCATTCACCCTAGCACTCCTAATATGCAAGCTTGGCTCTTCTTTGAATACTCCTGATTTAAACTCTTTATATCAAGATTTGCAAACCCAAATTCACCATCTCCAACTTGTTACTTCTCGTGCATCACCATCTTTAGACTCTACTTCATTGTTGCATACTCCTTTTGCACCTAATATATCTACCTATCCATTTCCACCTAATTTCATCTCTCCCAAATTACCCATCTTTAAGGCCATGGTGACCCATAAGAGCATCTTCGAAGCTTTTCATGTAGCATGCCTAGACTATGCGGATGACTATACCATACTAGCTAAGATTTTTTTCCTCGTAGTTTACAAGATTATGTGATGTGTTGGTTTTATGACCTACTTGTCCACTCGGTAACATCTTTCATGCATCTAGCTCGATGCTTTTCTCACTCACTTCTCTATCAACATCGGCTCTAAGATCTCTTATGCCCAACTCGCACAACTCAAACAAGGATCTAATGAACACTTAGCAGATTATGTCTTGCATTACAAAAAATAATTTAGCTAAGATGTCAAATGTGCTTGCGGATGCTGAGCTTCAAGACTTATTCATTCAGAGTCTCTTACCACCTCTCCAGAGAGTGTTCTCTTTGAGACCTCTCCTTCATTTGATCAACTTTTTCATACTCTTAAGCTTCATGAAACCAAGCTCTTAGCTATAGGAAATATTAAATACCAAGAGAAGCATCATCCTCTACACATTTTCAAAATAAGTCAACATTTAAACCATCTACAACTAAACCAATAGACACAAAAGTACCATTAATGCAATATCTACTACTACTAAGGAGCTTCAATCACAACCACATCAGCATATCTTCACTAAGTTTAGTGTACCTCCATATTTTACTACCACAACTTGTCGATAGTAACCTCATTACACTACCTTCTCTACTACAAATAGATCCATCTCACCAAAAGGGCGTAATTTCATGAAAATTCCCATTGTGACTATCATCAATGTGTAGGACACTCCACAGATCGTTTCTTCCAACTTTGATTTCTCATTCAGGGTTTGATTGATAATGGTAAAATTGAGCTTCCGAAACCTACAATTTCTCCACATGTCAATGAAAATCATAAGCTCAAAATATTTAACAACCCTCTACCCAAACATGACACAAAAATGGTTGAATCTTCAGCTAACTATGTATATCACGTAGTGCCTCCTCCTGCATCAGGGGCTCTTGACTTTTTAGTTGCACATACTGACTTCTCCACCGATCATCTCCTTCTCTCGACCATGATTATCATGCATGAATTTCACTTCTAATCACTTACATATCAATGCATCTATTGGCTCAATTTCTATCAATAATACTAAGGTTGACCCATCTTGGCCCATTAGCACATGCTCTATTCCACTTCTCATCATTATTGGTTATCCACTATCACAAATTTCATATCCCATGAACAATTCATATGGTGTCATCAAACTTCATGTTATGGTAGGTCCTCTTACTATGCTTGTACCCTTTCCTTGTTGGACAAGTGGTCGATGGTTGTGACATGCTTCTAGGCCTCAATTGGATTCGTAGGTCTAAGTCTATCATCTCTATGAATCATTTGTGACTCAAATTCATTCATAACAATCAAGTTATTTCTATCATGGTGTGTCCTCCATCTACTCCATGGTCATCATCTCCTCGAGCACCGGTTAATGCATCTCCTACTTCATCTAGTACATCACAATCTATGTTACTTAAAGCACAATCTACTCCTAGTTCACCTACTCACACACCATCTATCATGACCTCACCACTCTACTAGTCCTACACATCGACATAGGCCCATTCCTCGCATAGTTACTACATCTCGATGTATAGTCACCACCTCATTTTATTCCACGTGGGTGTCCATCACCTCTACACTTTTTTCTCATCTCATCTCCATCACCTACACATTTTTTTGCATGCCTACGCACTCATCATATATTCATCCATCACATGCACATAGACTTCACTCACCTACGCAACATCTATCTACTATACCACCACTATTAGCACATGGTCATATGCTTTCATCACCACCAACATCGATGAGGGACCTTCATCCTTCACTTTCATTGGATAGTTCATTCACTCACACACACTTGGGGGCATAGCATTTATCATACATCACACCCCCCTAGCATCAACATTTTCATCTTTCACATTATCATACATCAACCTCATACATCATACATCATCTACACATTTAGCATCGACATTACCCGATGACACACTCTTGTGCTTCGGTTCACACTTGACTGTTGAGGGCATACTACACACATGAACCCCACACACACACATACACATAGACATACACATTGCATATCACACATTTATACATACATCACATCATGGTCATACACATCTTATCATCACACATCATTACTTATTTCATCTTTGTGCATTGCATATCACATCACTACCTACATCATACTACTAGTCTCATGGTCCATACTAGACTATCATGAGGGTATACATCAAAATGGACCTCATCACATTATCACATTCATCACATCAACCTTATATCATGCGACATTCCTAGGTATGACATACATTATTATAGGATAAATATGTCACATATTCATCATCATCTTGTATTGATATATGCATCATAGGTTATATCACCTCTCACATATTCATCACTTTAGTGGTATACTCTTTCATGGTCACATATATATGTCACTTCTTCATCTCTCATAGTGGTATACCTTTAGGCATACATCACACACTCCTTTTCGTCTCATTCATTTTGTAGTGACATACGCTTTAGGCTATATGTCACCTATTCTCATCATCTTGTAGTGGTATACACTTTAGGCTACATCACCACTCCCTCTATTCATCTTGTAGTGATATACACTTTAGGCTACATCATCACTCCTTCATCATCTTGTTATGATATACACTTAGGCTATATATAGGTCACACACACACATTCATCTCTATGTCACATATTCATCACACACATACACATTCACACATTCACGCACACACACAACACACATTTTGACCATTTCCCGATGATGACACACTCTCATTTATGGTTCATTCTTGACTACTGAGGGGGCAAAAAAAATGAACCTCACTACATACAATCCATTCACTTGGGGGGCATGTGGCTCCTATCATCCATCTTGCATTCCATTCCATCCATCCACAACATGTTGCATATCTTGGTTGCTTTTACTTTTGCTTACATTTACTTGTACATGTTCACTTTATTACACATGCTAGATAGGTCTCTTGTATGTCATTATCTTTACCATACACACATGTGTGTTCATGTCCTTTTCTAGTTGTGATCACAGATATATGTCTCTTACACACAACATGGATGTTTGGCTACTACCAGTCCCATAGTGGCTACTGGGGGCATCCACATTCATATACTACATGTGTTATTGTTTCATTTTGTACTTAGCACTTTACATTATTGGTTATACATGCTTTTTTGACATATACTTATCTTTCTAACATGCTAATGGGTGCTTCATGTGCAACATTTGTTTTGCAGGATTACTTTTACCATGGCTATTTGTTTGTTTGTACTTGTTGTCTTTTTTTTTTTGCTATTGTATGTGGGCCTTGCCCTTTGTTTTGTGTGCACACTTGTTTGTTTGTATGTGACCACTATGGCCTTGAGTGTCTTGCGACATCATGAGTGGTGTCCCATGTTTGTAACCCACTTTTGTGTCTCTATGATTGGCTTCTTGCATGTTTACTTACATTCTAGCTTACACATTGTTTTGGTAGCTTACACTTGTTTCTACATACATGCATGTTTGTTTGTACTAACACTTGTTTTCCTAGCCACTTGTTTGTGTGTGCCTTGGTTTCTACCAAGCACATTCCCTTCCCCCTACAGGAAAGTTATAATTTATGTGGTCGGTCCTCTTTTTGGGCCACATTCTCCTATCCACGACGTCGCATGCACCCCCAAAGAGGGGGGGCATCATTTGGGTTTACACACTACACAACACAATACTACGGTACAATTCAGTTTTTTCATTTTCCTCCATGACATAGTGGGTTATACAACGAGTGGGTTTAGACTAGTCTATAGAACTCCATACACAAAATTTTTTATAGGACAGTTTTCCTTAGCATTCTGGGAGCAGTTACAGGTTGGAGGATACATCGGACTTTCCTCCCTACACTACTTTGCCAATGGCATCGGATCACCCAAAAAACTAGGTAGTACAGAGATCTCTTCATACTTCTCAGGAAGTAGTTACAGGTTGGAGAATAACACACTTTCTCCCTACACTTCTTCGGCCACAATGGCATGAGATCACCCAAAAACTTGCACTTCACTTCATCACATTTTACAGATATCCTTTCTACACCCTTTTCTCTCATCACGGATCAGGTGCACATGTTCCTTTTTCATTTTCATACTTTCATTTACATGCTTTTTACTATATACATGTGTCTTTACACATATATTTTTACACATATACATGTGTATTTGACTACTTGATCATCTTCTCCTTTGCAGTTCATCCGTATGGGAAGCAAGCAAGTCAACAACAACAACAACAATAATGAAACAACAACACACAACATTTTCACACACACACACTCATACTAACATGTAGGTACATCACACACATTGGCATCTACACACACACTTTCACCCTAGGTTCACTCTCATCACTTTTTACACTTTTACATCTTTAGTCTCCACGCTCCATCTTTTTTTGTCACTCCACGCTTTTTCTAGTCCCTCGGCACATTTTCTACATCACTCTACATGGATATCAAGTACACATCTCTATCTACTTTATGTTACCGAGCATTCTTCTCACCAACATAAAGTGGGGGAAAATGTAGACACTAAATCACACACTTTGGGTAATTATTTAGTCCTAGTCTCATACTACTATTCATATGGTTCTTGAGTGAAAAAGTACTAATTAACCCATGTCTTTGGCCATTTTACTTTTTTTCTGTTATTACTTTCAATCTTGCACCCATACTTTCCTAGTCCTTCATTTTTCATTTTTCATTTTTCCTATTTCTGATTAGGGCACCCACCCATGACTAGGGGCCCAGGGTGCCTCGAGGCATCCTCCCCTCTGGGTGCCCTGGTCCTCTTTACACTTTACTCTTCATCTTTTTGGGCACTTTCTAGCCATTTGAGCTTTCTATATTTTTAGTGGTCGGCCTTTTTGGGGTTAATTACAAAATTAGAACAAGAGAACCATATAAATATAAAGTTATGAGACCATAATGAGGGACCAAGCACTAAGCACTACTATCACCACCTAAGGTTGCATCCATCAAAGGCATCTATTGCTCCATTTGCATCCATCTAGCTCCATCACAAGGGACAAAGGTTGGTTCATCTAGCATCACACTTCATAGGAGGGGAGTTTATTCTATTCCATGCACCATTTATTTACATTCTACATCTAGTTATTGCTCACTACTCACAAAGTGTGACTAGCACAAGAGCACCTAGGGCACGATTTACACACACACACACTAAAACTACATTGGGTCTGAGATGTAGTGCAGCGCTCAGTGATAAGTCCATCATTTGGCAGATTGAGGACAGTATGACCCCTTCATATGCATCTTTATTTTTTTTAGTTTTGATGTTTTACTTGGGGTTTTGCATGTGCTTTCTCCATCTTTGATTTACACATCGATGCATCGAATTCAGTTCAGTGACATTCACATGACAAGAAGCGAAGGTAGACGATCATCCGAAAACACTTCGAAAGAGGTTCCCTAGTCATTTCTGCAGACCAGGGTGTCCAGATCTTAGACCAGGGTGCCCCAGGGAGCCTCCTTCCCTCTCCGGGCACCCCATTCTAGCTAAACATCTCGATCTACACTTTTTGGAGCTCTTGTGTGGTCGTTTCTTCATTTTGTTCATCTAGTCTCCACTGTGACACAGTCCTAACAAATATGTGAATCAACTAAGGCCTTTCTAACCCTCTTTTCTCATTAAGGTTTCACATTTCCATTTACTTATTTGTTTGGGTCATTTCCTTTATTTATATAGTTGTTATTTACTATTTTTCATAGCATTAGATTAAACTAAATTAGACCACTATAGTAGTATTTTAGTTTAATCAAAATGAGGGGTCGATTTGTCTCATTATCACAATGGTGAAATTTTGAATAAGTGTTGCACTACATCTCAGACCCAATGTAGCTCTATGTGTGTGTGTGTGTGTGTCGAATCGTGCCTCAAGTGTGGCTCTTATGCGTTTCACACTTGATAGCAAGCAAGTAAGGTAGATGTAAATAAATGTAATAGATGTGTGCATGGAATATAATGAACTTCCCTCCTATGAAGTGTATGTAGAATAACCAGCCCTTGTGTCCTTTGGATGGTATGCTTTGTATGGATACAATGAATCTCTTAGATGCTTGATGGATGCAACCTTAGGTGGTGATAGCTAATGCTTAGTGCTTGGTCCTTTATTATGATCACATAACTTTATATTTATATGATTCCTTTGCTTGAATTTTGTAATTAACCACTAAAAAATAACTACCAAAAAGATAAGATGCTCAAATGGCTATAAATAACCCAAAATATGTGAGTAAATTCTACAAGAGGGATAGGGCACCCATTAAGACTTGATAGGTCGAAGGCACTGTCTCTCAGTGTCCAGTTAGGCGTTGGTATCTAGGAGGATAAATTTTGACGTATAAAAGGCGGTGAGCAAGTAAGGGTGCAAGACTAAAAGTGGAAATAGAAAGCAAAGAAAGGTGGCCAAAGACATGGTTTAATTAGTACTTTTCTTAATTAGGAATCATATGAATAATAGTATGCAACCAAGACTAGATAATTACCCAAAGTGCGTGATTTTGTGTCTAACTATGCTCATATCCCACCAAACCAAAAAAGCCACCATCATCTCTAAATCTCGATGGATGTGTCTATAATGACGCACTCCACCTAAGCACAACAACTCAAAAGTAGTAGAATCATCATCAATCACATGTTCGTGCAACCAATTTTTTTAATGGTGGCACCCGATCCCTCATCACTAGGCATCTCTTCACCTACATTCACAAAACACACACACACACACACACACACACACACACACACACACACACACACACAATCCGAATCTACAACCAATTAAAACACATTTAATCGACCTTAATTACATGTATCAATATTGATCATAATAATCGACGTCAATCTTATATCTCCATATAGCAAAAATATATATAACTAAAAACACAAAAAAATGAACCCACCTCTATCTCGGATGGTCATCACATCCTCTGTCCATGATCCCACTAGCCTCCATCTCTCACAATATCAAAATATCTATTTATAACAATAAATACAATGATAAAAATGAATTCCCACGATTCTGAGACTTCTATATACATGCCTTCAAGCTCGATCGATATTGATCAATAAACAAGTTGTTGATTCTGTGGAATTCATATTGATCCTCATCCTAAGCAATCAATATCAATCGCTTATAAATTGCACACTTTCTAGGTTTGTGCTTCTTTTTGGTCACCAAGGCCCTCAAAACTCCAAATTATATCATGTTCATAATGATCTTGTGTTTATCGACCCACTATGGATTTTGTAGCTCTAAAGAACCTTTTCCCACTTTGTGTAGACACAAAATCACTCTATCTTTGGCCTCTTTTCTATCTTTCTTGTTTCCTCTTTGGTCTTACACCCCACATGCCCACTCTATCTTTGTTTTTTATCTTTATTGACTCTGACACCAACACCCAACCAGGATGTCAGCCTAGCACCCTCATCCCCTCCGGGGTGCCCCCCAACCTCTTTGTATCTTACTCACCTCTTTTGGGCCTCTTTTATCTTTTGGGCATCTTGTTTTCTTATGGGTCACCTTTTAGTTGTCAATTACAAAATTCAAACAAGGGAATCATATAAATATAAAGCTATGTGACCATAATAAAGGACCAAGCTCTAAGCATCTATTATCACCACCTAAGGTTGCATCCAAAGGCATTCTAAGAGCATCAAAGGAATCCATCTAGCACTCACTCAAGGGACAAGGGACTACATTTTTTTACATACACGCATAGGAGGGGAAGTTCATTTTTCCATCCACACATCTATTTACATTGCTACATCTAGCTATTCACTTGTCTTATTATCAAGTGCATCTTGCACAAGAGCTTCCTAGGGCATGATTTCTACACACACACACACACAAACTACATGGAGTCTGAGATGTAGTGCAACACTTGGTCATAAGTTCACTCTATTAGGGTGACCATCGAGGTCAGTCATCCGACTCCCCATTTACATCTTTTTTTTTTTTAGGATTTGATGTGTTTTGGGGTTTTTGCAGGATATCATTTGTTTTACAGGTTATAGGAAAATTTTGCGATCATCCAATGACATACAAGTGACCAAAATGAAGGTTAGTGACCACCTTGTGACACAAAAAAATCATTTTCGAGATTTTTGTAGTCACATGGTGCCCAAGGTCAGAGGTCTCTAATGCCTAGGCACCCTCACCCCAGTCCAGGCATGCCCTAGTCCAAGATTATTCAAAATTAAAAATTTTTTAGGTTTGGTTGCAACATTCTTCTCCTCCTCTCTTTTCATCATTTTTTCCAGTCTAGAACACTTCAAGGATTTATTGAAAATCAGCTAAGTCTTTATTCCCTCTCTTGCACTTAGGGTTTTAATTTTCTTTAGCTTATTGCTTGTGTCAATTTGTGTACTTTAGCATTTATTTATCATATGTGACTCTATGAAATTAGGGTTTTACAAATTCTATATTTGTTAAATCATTTGGTGAACCCATCACTCAATCCAACCTTCTTTCTAGGTTTTCTTCTTATGCCATCATCACCCATAGTGGTCATTTTTTGGGTCTTTTGAGCATATAGAGCTCCCTCCATCTACCCATAGGGTTTCTAAATCAATGGATGAATCTGATAACCCCTTTTCTAACTCTCAAAATGTTCCTCTCAAAAACATTAAAACATCTGATAGTGAGCAATCATATGATGAGGACACCAACATTGATCAAGAGCAATTAGACAAGCTTACCAATTTTCATCAAGCTTTGTGTGATAATCCTACCCATCTTCTCGCATATTCTCCATGCTTTGATTATTGCTAAAAAATCTCAAGATGTTTCTTCTTGCACCCCTTATCAGTTCTTCCTCGGCTTCATGGCCTCCACTCAACCCCTTCATATTCCTACTTCCATTCCCACTACTACCACTCCCATCATTCAACCTAATGCTTCTATTGCACAACCTGGATCTTCTTCAAACACTCTGATTTAACTTCTTTATATCAGATTTGCAAACTCAAATTCATCAACTTCAAATGGCTACTTCTCATGCATCTCCATCTCTTGATTCCACTTTACTCCTTCACACTCCTTTCACACCCACCATTTCACCTATCCACTTCCTCCAAATTTCATCACCCCTAAGCTACCCACCTTCAAAGGCCATGGTGACCCTCAAGAGCATCTCTAAGCATTTCATGTGGCATGTCTAGATTATGTGGATGATCATACTTTACTAGCAAAATATCTTTCCTAGAAGCCTCAAGATTATGTTATGCATTGGTTCTATGATCTACCTATCCATTCGGTAACATCATTTACACATTTAGCCAATGTTTTTCTCACTCATTTTTCAATCAATATCGGTTCTAAGATATCCTATGCTCAACTTGCACAAATTAAACAAGGATCTAATGAGCATCTAGTGGATTATGTTTTATGATATAAGAACAACTTAGCTAAGATGTCTAATGTACTCATGACTCTAAACTTCAAGATCTATTTGTCCAAAGTCTCTTACCACCTCTACAAGAGAGTGTCATCTTTGAGACATCTCCATCATTTGATCAATATGTCATACTCTTAAGTTACGTGAAAGAAAACTATTATCTATGGGAAAGCTTAAATATCATGATCAAGCTTCATCTTCTACTCGATTTCAAAGAAAATCAACTTTCAAGCCATCTACTAAGCCTATTAAAGAAAAAGCTATTGTTAACATTGTCTCTACTCCTAAAAGCTTCAATGAAACCTCCAAAGCATACATTCACAAAATTTCCTTGTGCTCCATATTCTATTGCCACAACTTATTGAGAGAAATCTTATTATGCTTCCTCCTCCACTTAATCTGGATCCATCTCACCCTAAAGGACACAATTATAATGAAAATTTTAGATGTGACTATCATCAATGCATTGGGCATTCTACTAATCGATGTTTCAAACTTAGACATCTTATTCAAGATCTCATCGAAAATAATGCAATCAAGCTCCCTAAGCCTTTGACATCTACATCGTCAAATGAAAATAAAAAGCTCAAAATATTTAATGATCCTCTCCCTAAGCATGACAAAAAGTTGTTTTGATTCTTCTAGCTAATCATACATATCATGTAGTGCCTCCTCCTTCATCGGGGGCTCTTGATTTTCTAGTTTTTAATGTTGATGCATCTCCACCATTCATTACATTCTCTGATCATGATTATCATGCTACATTCTCTTCTAATACATTACATATTCATGCTTCTATCGGACCTCATGCTATCAATAATACAATGATCATCCATCGATTCATATGGGTGTGTGCTCTATTGCACTTCTTTTTCATTATCAACTATCCACTCTCTCATATTTCATATCCAGTTCCCAAATCTTATGGTTATGTCAAGCTTCCAATTACAGTTGGGCCTCTCACCATGCTTGTGTCATTCATTGTGGCACCTTCAATCAAAGGTGTGACATGCTCTTAGGTCTTCCTTGGCTCCATGCTCTCAAGCTATCATTTCCATGAATCACTTGTGTCTAAATTTCATTCACAAAAAAAAGTTATCACCATCAAAGGTGTTCCATCCATGCACACCATGGCCACAACCTCCTCTTGAGGTTTCCATTGCACTCACTAGAGCATCTAGGTCCCCTGGACCTCTCAAATCTAAAGTGCAATATGCTCCTAGCTCTCTATTCACACACGACCTACTCTCTCATCGGTCCACTAGTCCATCTCATCAGCCTAGGTCCACCACTCAATGGATCCTTCACATAGGTATACATCACCTCCTCACTCTCCTTCACATAGGTGTACATCACCTCCTCGGTCTCCTTCACATAGGTACATCACCTCCTCGGTCTCCTTCACATAGGTGCACATCACCTCCTAGGTCTCCTTCACATAGTGTTCATCATCACCTCCTCATTCTCCTTCACATAGGTCTCATTCACCTCCTAGGTCTCATAGGTCATTCACATACATCATCTCATACATCACCATCTCAGAGCATGGTCACACACCTTTATCTCTCACAAGCATCGGGTGGAGGACCCTTTCCCTTCACTTTTTTTGATATACATATTCATCATCATACACTTTGGGGGATCATGCATTTTATCCCTTTATACATTATCAGGTGTCTCACATTTCTACTATTCACTTCATGCTCATCTATCTTCTTTCTCATTCTCATATTCATCATACACTTCACACTTGCATTCATACATCATTATTACCCTATGATACACTCCTTGCACTAAGGTTCACACTTTTCACATTTAAGGGCATCACTACATCTTGATGGTCTCATATTTATCACATTCACACTACACATGTTCACACTCACATTTCTCATCATAGCATTTCATTACATATCATTTTACATTTCATTCACATCACATTGTACACATCTACCCTATGACACACTCTAGTTCCATGGTTCATACTTGAATACTTGAGGGTCTAAATCTGAAATGAACCTCACACACACATCACACTCTTTACTTCTATGCTTCATTGATCTATCTATCTAGCACACACATTTTCAAACCATTTCCCGATGACACACTCTTGTTCTATGGTTCATTCTTGACTTTTGAGGGGGTATTTTATAAATGAACCTCATCTCATACATCATACACATCTACTCGGGGGCACGCTTTCTCCTATCACATTCACATTTACATTCATATTCCATTCTCACTCATTCACATACATATGTTATATCTTGGTTGCATTATACTCTTTGTTTTCTTATACTATACTTACATGTACACTTTGTTTCACATGCTAGACAAATATACTTAGTATGTCATTATCTTTTTTATATATACACATGCATGCACATTCACTTGTTCTCTAGTTGTGAATGTATACTTTCTATATCTTTACATTACAACATGATGTTTGGCACTGTACCTCTTACCAATCCCACCGAGGCTCCTGGGGCATCTACTTTCTTACACACTACAGGTGTTATTGTTTCATTTTATACTACTTCCTATTCTTACTAGCACACTACTCTATATCGATATATACATGTTTTGACATACTTTTTATCTTTCTAACATGCTAATGGGTGCTTCATGTGCAACATTTTTTTACAGAACTATTTTCCACCATGGTTGTTCTATTTACTTTTTTGACTTGCTATTTTTTTCATTTTTTTCTTTTCATTGTATGTCATTGTTTGTGGGCTATGCCCTTATGTCTTGTTGTTCATTGCTTGTATGATTTTTGGCTGCTTTGCCTTGATTGTCTTGCGACATTGTGAGTGATGTCCCATGTTTGAAACCCACTTTTTTTGTGGTCTACTTTTTTTCTTTTTTTATTTTACACATTTCTTCTATATCATGTTTTTCTTTTTTTCTACTAACACATGTTTCTAGCCACTTTGTTTGCATGTGCCTTGGTTTCTACCATGCACATTCCCTCCCCTAGGGTATCAATTTTAAATCAGCATTCGGTCCTCTCTTTGGGACATCCTCCTAGTGACATCACATGCACCCCAAATGAGGGGGGCATACATTGGGTGAATCAGTCACCCCATACAATAACTCAGAGCTTTAGTATAGGCACATATACAAGAACAAAATAGAGTTATAGTTACAAAATGACCTAGATTCTACTTGGGTCCTCAGTTTAGCACAAAACACACGTGCCCTAGATATAGACACTGAGCACCTAGGGCTCTCCCGACCTTTCCTTGGGTGCCTATGACCAGGGGTTATAATTACTTTCTCATATCAACATATTTTCAAATTTCATTTCACATAGAATTTTTCATAAATACATAACAATCCTCCAACAATCAGAATGCATTCTATCTCCATCTTTTTTTTTTTTTGACTTGATCAAACTTGATCAAACATAAACAAAGTAGGATCACACCATCTATGTAGTGGTGTATAAATTTGGGAAGCAATCATGGATGGAGAATAACACTAGACCTTTCTCCCCAACACTCTTCTTGTCATGGCATGAGATCACCCAAAAAAACTCACACTTGGCATGAGATCACCCAAAAAAATCATTCTTGGCATGAGATCACCCAAAAAAAACTCATTCTTGGCATGAGATCACCCAAAAAAATCATTCTTCTATAACATTTTTTAGACACTTTTCTATCCTTTTCACTCATCATGGATCAGGTGCACACATTTCCTTTTACTACTTTTTTCACATTTTTACATACTTTTACATACTTTTATCAAGTTTTCATAACACATGACTTTGACTACTCTTTCACTCTTCTTTTTTACAGTCCATCCTTAATATACAACAAGAAGAAACCCCACATCAAGCAAAGTGAAAAAAATGACAATGTACAACACAACACAACACATACACTTCACCCCTAGGGTCACTTCCTCTTTCTTAGCTTCCACGCTTCATTTTTATCACTCCACACTTTTTCTTGTCTCTCGACATGCTTTCACCATCAATCTACATGGTTATCAAGTACACATCTCTTATCTACTTTATGTTATCAGTATTCACTCAACAACATAAAGTGGGGAAAATGTAGACACAAAATCACACACTTGGGTACATTTCTAGGTCCTAATCACATACTACTATTCATATGATTCCTAAGTGAGAAAACTAGTAATTGACATCTATCTTTGGCCTCTTTTCTATCTTTCTTGTTTCTCTTTGGTCTTACACACCCCATAACCCAGTTTGATCTTCATTTCTTTATCTTTTTTGACTCTAGACACCAGCACTAGCTAGCCAGGACACCAACACCCAGTGCCCTCATCCCCTCTGGGCGCCCCCGACCTCTTTGTATCTTACTCACCTCTTTTGGGCCTCTTTTATCTTTTGGGCATCTTGTTTTCTTATGGGTCAACCTTTTAGTTGTCAAACAAAATTCAAACAAGGGAATCATATAAATATAAAAGCTATGTGACCATAATAAAGGACCAAGCTCTAAGCATCTACTATCATCACCTAAGGTTGCATCCAAAGGCATTCTAAGAGCATCAAAGCATCCATCTAGCTCACTCAAGGGACAAGGGACTACATTTTTTACATACACACATAGGAGGGGAAGTTCATTTTTCCATCCACACATCTATTTACATTGCTACATCTAGCTACAAGCAACTGACTGGTCTAGACTTAATCGAAGTTACATAATTTTCTAGACACGATTCTGACAATGCAATGCTTTTTCATGCTTACCAATTTTCTTGTCTATCACACTTTGGGATTTATTGCAAAACAACTAAGTCTTTTATTCCCTCAATGCACTTAGGGCTTAAATTTTCATTAGGTTATTGCTTGCATCAATTTTGTGTTATAACGTTTATTTATCATATGCAACTTTGAAATTATGGTTTTACAAATTCCATATTTGTTAAATCACACTACTTCCTATAAGTCACATGTCTATAGGTCAAGAAATTATTGGTTCCCCTATCACTTGACTTCTCGGTCTCGTAAATCCCACCTTTGTGGCAATATATTTCATGACTCGATCCTGGGCACCTTAAATCGAACATATTCATCTATAAGTGCAATCTTACACAAACCTACACACTCTTGTATTTATTCATCCACAATCCATTCAAACCGTTGACCATCACGGTGACTTACGATAGCCCCCATTTTGAGGGGGTCACCCATTCAATATAAATCTAATTATCTCACTCATTTTTATCATGTGACTCATCCATCACAAACCACTTGACAAAAGGGGAAAAATGTAGACACTAGAATTAGGACACCTTAATTCATACCCACCTATATACCTTAAAACACCCCTTCGTAAACCCACATGACCACTTTACCCATTTACCGACCTATATTCACTATTTTACTACTCGTAACTACTGTAACCATAAAATAAACAATAAAAAATAGAAAAAATCAAACTCATCCCCAAAAAAAAAACTTCCCACTAATATAAAACAACCTCAAAACCATTAAAAACCACAAAAATCCTGAAAAGGAGATGGTTAGAACCACATTTCAACTATCCTCCTCAAAAAAGGCATGAATCGGTGTGGATCATTGGCATTTCCACTGAAATGGTATCGATCCTTTATAAACACAAACAGGCCATTTCCCAAGGATCGGCCAAATTTTAGTGAGATAGGGATAGTACATTGAATCCCCACGAGAGATGAATATAATACTCCTAATGACGTGAAGGAGCAAAGTACATTGTTGCATCATTCTCCCTTTGGAGAAACTATCCTCTTAATTCAGTCATCTTCGAAAAGGTATGTTCATCCTCTCGAACCCGTAGACATTTTTTTTCGGTTTAATGAGTATCCAAGCCTCAATACATTCATATTCAGTCATTTATTTTAGAAATTTGTATTACATTTTTATACGGTTTCGATGTCGATTGCCTCGATTGACATCGATCTACACGATCGACATTGATCTCTATCAAAGTACAAATTTTTCACTTTGAGGGATGTTTTAATACATTTTATCCCAAGTTTTAAACATAAAAGCTAATATTCCTTGTGTGTAAGCATGGCTCTCTATTAGATGACCATCCTAGGAGTAGTTTAAAAAACCAAAAACATCTACGACCTTCGTATAGTCCGTCGACCTTTCGTGTGGGAATAATCTAATATCAACCATGATTTGAGCATATGTGTCATCGTCCTTACGCCCAATCCAGGATGGAATTCTGAATAGTTAGATCTTCTCTTTGAACACATTGACAAAGCAAGTCTTTATTGGGATAAAATTTTCAATCCACCTCAATACATCATCGAGGACATCAATTAAATATAGCATCCAAACATCACACATTCATAATTTGTTGTACACATTATCTTACATTATCGGTTGTAATTTCCATATTGATTATTCCTAGCTTGGTTGTCTAAAAGTGAGTTGACATCCATTAAAGGAATCCCTTTGGCTCTTGGAATTAGCCTTTGCCAAACAACCTTTATAATTATCTAATCTACCATTTGTCAAGTTATTCACGCGTGTGTAGGTTTCCATTTCTTTGGAGGAGGATTTGTATGCCCCTGCTTGGATCTACCATCCTTTTTCATCATCATCTACGCATGTTTCATTAAACTCTGCCATTTTTGAGTTTTAGTGATTTATTTCATAAAGTAAAATTGAATCCTAAAATCTACTAAAACATTACGTAGTGAATCTCAATTGATGCGCACTGAAGTTGTGAAATATTCGAGCATGTGTAGGTAGGAGTTATGTGTTAAACTAAATGTGCAACAACACCAATCTTACAACCATAGCATATATGCACATAATTCAATTATTTCATTAGATTCATGTCACTTGCACACTTGCATTCCATCTCACCCAGATAAAACATCTATGGGCATTCACTCTTGTCTACATGAGTTTATATAACCACCACTTCTCATTTGTGTTAATGTGTAACCATGTTCTCTCATCACTATTGGGTTAAGCTAACTCTACTCTCACACTCTCTAACCCACATTCACTCTTGCATATATCACTTATCACATTTTCACCTCTACATGGTTGGGAAACATTTTCCTCGCTTCACTCATCATCCATTATACCAAGGTCATTTTCTACCACTTTTTAATTGTCATCTTTTTGCTCCATTGGGATAACTTGGGAATCAAAATATGTCACTTGAGGGGGGATACCACACCAAACCCTTCTCACCAACCTTATGACAATCAATCATTATATATCTTATTCAATTGACAAGACAGTCTCTACCTTGTAAACTCAACCTATCGGTTCCTTCATAGACTTCGATCAGTATCTCCTCAACCACATTTCAAGGTTATTGTCTTTTCATATAGCTAAACTAAGTCTACATATGTGACAACCATTGTCATAGGGTTGGATGAACCTCATCTTATCTTCAATTTTTGGTTACATCTTATTTTCTATAATACACATCTCAAAAGCAGGTAAAATGTAGACATTAGAAAATACACCTTACTCATAAGGTATTCCAAGCTAGAAATGCAAAACTATTATAAGACACAATAATCCCTAAAATCAAATAATCCCACAAAACACCTAAAAAAGGTCAATTTAAGACATGTCACCCCTCACCCACTCATATTTAATCTTATCACATCCCTATATAAAATCATCACTTCACCTACCCCCATTTGCACCTCCAATACACATTGGATCCTTATCGTTCAACTCTCTATACACATTACACCCATATTCATCCCAATATTCTATGCACCCTAAACCTACAAAATAGCATGTATCCCTTCCCTTCACCCCCTTGGTTTTACACATTGGTTTCTCTTGCTCACATACGTTTCACGTCTTGTCAAAGGAGAAATAAGATCATTTAGACAACCTAAAGCTCATTGCACAATCATATTTCAAAATGTTGCATTAGCAATCACAATTGTGATTTCTCTATTATTGTGCATACAAATGAGCTATTAATTGTGAAAACATCCAATCAATCAACACACCACCATAAACCCTTCATCACAACTTAGTCCCCTCGTGTCCCCCGAATAGGTATACCATTTAATTTCAATCATTTTATTTATGATTATATATCTTACATGTAATTTTATCAACCTTGAAAAGGATAAGGATCTAATCAAGGTAGTGACCTTATTCACAAACAAAGTAACATTTTTCTATAATGTTGTGATTATAGATTTAGATTTAGGTTTTGGAGATTTAACCCACTTTATTCATTGAAAGAACCTTATGACATCACTCTCTTATTCAATTGCATCAACATGAGCCCTTATTATTTAGTAAGGGTTATTTTAGTTGATTTTTATTATATATCTAACATTTTATAGGGTGTCTCAATATCTAGAAATATAATAACTACATTTGATAACTTGATGACTTGATATTGCTCTATAATGGCTTGACTCAAAAAAATTCTTGACTTTCATTTTACGACTTTTGGATTGGGAAGATTATCTCTTGAACTTTGTTTGGAATTATTTATACCTACATGGGGGCTACTCCTAACGTCTGCTTCTACTTCACGGAAATTTAGGAGATATTTTTATGCCTATTGAGTGATATCTCCTTGAGAGTGATAAGTGAATATCATATACATAAACGAGTGCATTTGACCTACTTATATAAGGTTCTATAGGTATGATTTCATATTAAAGATAATCTAAAGGGAAAACAATGACCCCTAAAATATATCAAATTAAGAAATTGACTATTGGTTGTGATGAAGGAGCATCCATAAGAATACCTTAAAATTCCAATTTCTTGTTTCTTGGAGTCAATGTGAGATGTGGGAAAGCTTTAGAGGTTCTAATGGCTCATATGTGTCCTTTCAAGAAAGTAGGGAAGATGGGAAATTTGAATTATCATTTCTTTTGTACTTTCCCTCCAAAAGGGGAATTTGAAATTACAAGGGCATGTAATGAAAAAATGGACTTTTCAAGATGTTCTAAGTATGTTAGAGGATGTCGGTGTTTGATTAGGTTTTTAAGTGTTTTATTAAGTGGTAAGGGAGTGTTTTGATTCCTAAGTGTGTAGGAGAATCATTGAAGTGCTCAAAATAGCATGAGAAGGGCAGGTTATGCATCTAAAAGGAAAATAAAAGTTGAAAGGTCATAATGTGATAGTGAGGAAGCATTTAGGGAAGTTACATGCAAGGTAGATTCAAGTATAATAGGAGTGGTAGTGAGTTTTGGGACTCATTTCTTTTGTGGAGGAAGAGAGGAACCACGAAGGAAGAAGAAAAGAGTATTTTGAATGAAGTTTGATAGTTGAATACATAAACTTGTCTCTGTTTTATGTATACCATTTCTTTGCAATTGTATTTCTGAGTTTACATTAAGAGTTCATGACTTTCTCCTTCAAAGCATGTGTGATTTGACAATGTGACTGATAATGAGCTTTTTTAATGCTTTATTACGAGTTGACATGAAGATTGATCCCTATTTGGATGTTTGACCAGATATCTTGATTTGTATACTGAAAGGAGGAATGAAGTTTCTTGATCAAATGGAAATGATTCTATGGAGTTTTGGAGGAATCCTTGAGGTAATTGTGCTAGAATAATTTGTAGTAAGTAGGATCTTGATAAAACTTATACAACTCCCCTATGCATACTCTGTTTTGACACGAGGGTTTTTAGATGAGTATATGAACCGTCATAGTAAATTTGGGTTATGGAAGCTATGTGGGTGATGGGTATGACTGTATGTACTATTACATGGCTCTAAGATGAATGCATTCATGAAAATTAAGTCGAGGCAAGTGTCTCTAGGATGACCATAAAAGTTATTTCTTTAAATTGTGTCTCATGCAAGACTAACACCCATGAACAATATGAACCTTGACTAAAGGAGGCCTTAACGTGCTCATCAAGTATTCTTGTTAATATCCTAAGGTGCATGGAGTTAAAACAAACCCAAGGTCCAATTTTAGACTTTTGAATCATCGATTACAAAAGTTATTGCAAAAATTAGGTTCTCGGGTTTTCTTAGAGTTACACAAAGACCTTGCTAGGGCATGGTAGTTGAAGGGTCAAACCTAACCAATTTTTCCTGAAATTTGGAAGTAGTGACAAGGGGTTGGTGTTTACAAGGATTCAAGAAGAAATTTTGATTTCCATTTGGTGGTTTCTCATATTTTCTTAACAGTCCATCTGGGACCATTATGCACGCTTAAAAAGGGCTAATCCATAGGGTGATTTGTAAAGGAAGTGTTATTTCCCTGATGAGATGGAACTTGAAACTTCTTAGGCTTAAATTACTCCTTAATGGGTCCTCAAAAATGGTGATTTTGTGTCTTGAGTCCATGTGGATGAGAGGTTAAGAGGGGTTTTGGACTATCTTAGGCTAGTTGCCTTCTCAAGACCAAAAAGTGAAAAAGAAGGTTATAAGGAATTGTACAAGGAGATGAGCTCCAATATTTTACATACACCTCGAGGGCAATGATAGAGTGTTAATAAAGTTAATATTTTGTCCAAGGTGCTTCTAGATCACTACAATCATGAATGGACTAAAATACCTTGATCTCAAGACCTCTAAGTGACAATTTTTGACAAGTTGGTGAGAGTTTGATTCTTTGGAGTTTTGCATCAATTTGGTGATGATTATAAGATTGGGTTGAAGGAATAATATAGGGCAAAAATGCTTTGTGGGGTCTAAGAAGCCAAAAGAATAGAGATTGCATCATTGAGATAAGTTGAGACAAGAGTTAACTAGAGGACAATTTTGTTAAAGAAGAGTGGTATTGTGTTTTTGGTTGTTCAAGTCAAATTTTATGATCAAGATAAGCTGTGTTTTGAGGTGTAAATAGGGGAGCTAGATTAGGAAACATTGAAAGGAGCAAGAATCAAAAGTTGTACTCTTTAGAAAGTAGCCATAAAGCTAGAAGTTGGTGAAATTGGGTAAGGTGATAGTTTCCTTCATTTTAAAACATTTGGAAGGGATTCCTAATCATGGTATGAGAATGATAGGATAGAATGTGATGAAGATGATACCATTTCTATTGATATTTGTCATTTTTAGTAATGATTGAGCCATTTTAGGCTTGGAATGATCCTCTTTGCGAGAGACCGAGTTAAGTTATTGTTTGCAATCTCTTGAAAAGTTAAATATAGGCATGTTGTTACATTTTCTCTACATTAGGGTGGCCCTAGAAAAAAATGTTATTTTCAAACCAAACCATTGGACAATTTGATCCCTTTTAAACAATTTGGTTTGGGATTTCGTGCATGGTAATTATGACTAATGGACTACTTATGACTAATGCAATAATTTTTACGAGTTAATGAGTAGTAGAATAAGGAGATAAAGTCTTGTATATAGGACTATGATATAATAATTAGGCTTGAAACAAATACATAAGTCATGATTTGGGGCTTAAGCTAATATTGACATTATCAAGTGATAAATTATCAAATTTAGGTGTTTAAAGTTCCCAACCCAATGGCCTATTACAAGTGGTTTCCACAAATAAAACTTCAATACAATGATGCCCGACAATAATCACATGAATTCAAGTAATACCCAAGGAACAAGGTATTATAAGCATTGCCCTAACAAGTGTTACAAACTCAAGAAATAACTACAATCAATTATATCTACTATAATAGTCGAGACAAGAGTAGAGAAATCAAACAAGCTTGTCACTTATTAATGGTCGCTACCCATGCCAAAACTAGTGGAAGCATATGTAGAAGTACAACTAGAATACCCGCAAGATTTACTCTCCACTACCCATAACATGTAACTATTTCCTTCTCTCTAATCATACTCTCCCTCACACTGAGGGTTGTACCCAAAAATAAACTAACATAAGACATTTTTCCAATTAATGACGTCAAATTCACATGATTTCAAGTAATAACCATATGGTAATGTATAATGACGATTATTTCACAAAATTTTATAACAATCATTTATTCAAATGACAATTAATTCTCTTAATTGCATTACATGAGTATGTAAAACATGTTAACAATAATTAGTTGTTTTGGAATATATAAGGCATAATTAAACATTCTTGATTGCACAACAATAAATCAATATTATCGTCATTAATCATATTATATCATGTTAACTACTAGCAGGTGTTTTCAAAATCAAATACAAGGAAAAGTGAGATGGGACATTAAGGTTTAACCATATTTGAGATTGGTCTTTCTCCTTCCCTTTGGAGAGGGTTTAGACTCTTTGTTCCCCTTTTTCCAACCACATGTAAATCCTCTTTCTTAATCTTGTTTTCGGCCATCACTTTGGGAGAGCAATCCTATGCAAGATGGCCATGAGAATGACACATCAAACAACAAAATGGAAGGCTTTCATAATCTACTAATTGCTCAAACATATCCCCTTATGGGGATTTTAACCAAAGTGTTATAGGTAATGGCTTAGTTACATCCATTTGGGTGCAAATCTTGGCAATAAATGATCCATTATAAATTTCTAAAACAATACATATTGTCTCTCCAAGGAATTCCCAATTTTGCAAGAACCCCTAAATGCGTAGGAGGTTAAATAATCTTACCTATATTGGTGCAACATTTGGATATTCTCATGAGAAGTCAAAGCAAGGATTATATGGAGTCATAAAAGCCTACACTAGTAAAGCTTGGGCTCATTTACCAATTTGTAGGTCGGGACCTCACAAACAAGGGCTACGAACTTAGGCAACAATACGGGTAAGTTTTTCTCTTACATAAATTTGATTTATAAAGTGATAATTTTTACTTCTTTATAAGTTTCATCTAAGTTCAATTTTGATTATTCACGTGTTTTCCCATCTACCAATTTCAACTTGCCTATATTCAATTCTTATGGTAAAAGGTTTTCCTCCCACTAAATTAAACTAGCCTAAGTTCAATTGTCATAACAAACAAGCTTTTGCCTTCTTAATAAGTGTAATTACCTTAGGTTTAATTTCCCATTTCATAATCCAGTTGTTGTTGTTCCATCTCATATTTTTACAATGACTACTTTAGTCATTTGTGTAACTCTACATAGTCTTTCACATCGGGTGTATCTCACACAATGCTAGGTAACATGCCACACATCTCATGTGTTTTGAGCACAACTCTACAAAGTCCTTGCATCACATACATTCTACGTAGCACCAAAAACATTCCACACAACTCATAAGGCAACACTACATAACCCCAACATATTTCAAGAGCATAATAGTTGTAGGGTTGAGGGTAATCCGGTATCCTCTGCAAAATTGACAACCAATCTTAATGTTAATCTAGTGTAACTCAACATTTTGCACAACACAACCTCTACACTCTCTTTACACCCCCGCCCCCTTCCCCCAACACACACACTATATGTTATCTCAGCAACCTCTACACAACACTCATATAAATCTCATGTAGCTCAATTTGTGTGTAAAACATCTAAAACTTATCGTGGCCACACGAGGATTCTATGCCATATTGCATTCTAGGTAGCACTTCTAATGCTCGTGTTATGTGCTAGAAAACATGTTAGCATACCGCACACATGACAATTAAGTCATGTAACCATAAAAAAGTGAAGAGTCACGCATAGAAACCTAAACATTTAAACTTTCAAAAGAGTTATTTCAACTTTTATAATCTATATAGACATATAATTCTCATTTCAACTTTATTATTTTCTCTATCTTCGATCTCGTTTAATATCATTTCCACGTACATGTACAACACATCTACATCTACGTCCTTTGAAACCTTTAAGATTGAGACCATTTTAATTTCAAATAGATGCATCTAAACAGGGTACTCTCTCCATATCATAAGAATCGTTTTTTCAAAATTTAAACAAATGTACAACACATAATTACACAGTCTTAAACATTCCTTCATCTTTTACTCAAAAAAAAAAAAAAACCAAAACCAAAAAAACAAAAAAACAAAAACCATAAAGGACAAGGGGTTACATAAAACTTGGATAAAACCACCATGATGCTTGCATTCTCATCAACAAGGCCTTAGTACCATGGTCCATATTGCTTGAAACCAACATTACTTACAACCATGATGCTTGCATTCTCATCAACAAAGCCTTCATACCAATGGTCCATACCCACAAAGACAAAAAGACACACCTACTTTTTCTATTTAACTCGTAGAAGATCCAACAACACTAATGAAAAAGAAAGAAATAGTAATAAACGTGTAAGGCCCCTTCCATTCGTTGGATCCACCAACCACGTCATCACATAATTTGACTGGACACCAAAAGCCCTTTGTTTTCTTTTAATAAAATATCTATATCTAGAAGACAGTAACAGGGAAACAGAAACGAAGGAACAGCCCGTAACAAGTCTGATGTGACTGCCATGTGTCGGTGGCAGCTTCCCGAGATGTGGATACTGAGCTACCCAAAATGAGCGAGTGAATGCATTGGAATTTCGATCGCCCTTTTATCCGCCTGCTTTTGCGGTCTCATTGCCTAGTTTCTTCTTACAGTTTTGTGTAGAAGAATTTAGATTTTATAAAAAGAAATCATTTGGAAGGGCACCCACATGAGTTGATTTGGATTTTCCCACAATGATTAATTGGTTGACTGGATCTGCGAGGAGATGAAGGAGGAGGAGAATGCATGATTGGTTTATGATATAAACAAATCGAGCTCGGAGCTTTTGCCGGCCCAGATCGATTTGGGTGAAAATCAATTGGAGCATTATTGTTGTTGTTGGTGTTGTGATGATGAAGAGATCAGGTTCTAAGAGCTCCTTTGGTGGCGGTAGTACTGGTGGCAGCTCAGCCAAGCGTGATGCAGATTCAATAGAATGGGAGATGCGGCCTGGTGGAATGCTGGTTCAGAAGAGAGATCCCAATGCTGATCCTGCATTGAAGCCGCCTCCTAATGTTAAATTGAGAGTTACATATGGCTCTGTTCGCCTCGAGGTCGCCATCAACCTGCAAACTACTTTTGGTATGAATTTTCAGCCCTCATTTCTTTGTTTCATCACCTGGGTTCTGATCCACCTAAAATTTTGCTTGTCACATTTTCAAAATCTGCATATAGACATATTCTTTGTGTGTTTATTGAAGGAAATGCATATGTTTACTTTGTGCCATTAATGTATTCACACCCACATGCCGAAATATTCACATAGACATATGTTTGTGTGTTATGGAAGGAATGTATATGTTAACAGTGCGACATCAATGAAATTGAGGGTAAAAATCAATTTTGATCTAGACATGCTCATACAGACAAGTATATTGTGTTATGGAAGGAATGTGTATGCAAACTTTTGACATCAATAAAATTGAAGGCAACAATCAATTTTTGTACACATCCATATCCAGACATGTTCATCTAAAATATGTTTCTGTTATGGAGGAAAAAATAGTTAACTCTGTGATATTAATAGAATTGAAGACAAATAGCATTTTTTTGCACACCCAAATGCATGCTTGTTTATCTAACCAAATATGTTTCTGTGTTTGTCGAAGCAGACAATATGTACACTTCGTGAGGTCAATGGAATTGAAGAAAATTATCAAATTTTTACACTTCCACATACATAGATGTTCAAATAGAAAATAAATGCGTATTGTGGAAGGACTGTATAAGTAAACCTTGTGATATCTCAAATTTAAAGACCATTTTCATATTTTCGGAATTATCCCAGATCTTACGAATATCAGAAATGTGTTCATGCATTTGCACAACATTATGCTAGTTTATGAGAATTTATTTCAAGGATGCTAAGTATAGAAGTAATGTATTAAGCGATTTATTGTTTTATAGGTCGATAGACCCGGTTGGCTGCAAAAATTCTCATAGTGAACAGCAATGTATATCTGTGAATGTGATGCATTAATTTCATGGTCACCAGTAAATTTGAAACAGGGGTTGAATCGGTTATTTGTGTACCCACTTTCACCATGTTGACTATGGGTAAATCAGATGCAGAAGCTCAAGCACATAAAAATGGAAAGATCTGGCTTAATAAAACCTGCTTCCATTGATTGTTAATCACCTGCATAGATGGTATAATAATGGATAAAAGTAATGATTGCCCTTGATCTCGATAATGATTTTGAAGGTCATCTCTCTGTGTTGGCCATTTTTATTATATCGCCATACATTTTGAGAGGAAAAGGAAGAAATCGTAGCAAACTCCAAAGCTGCCTTCGTAGTTTTGAACTGAAATCCCTTTTGGGAGGTTTAGAGGTGTCTAATTATTTTTCCTGTTTTGTTATTTTCACAGGTGAGTTGAAGAAAATGCTTGCTGTTGAGACAGGATTGCAACCGAATGAGCAGAGGCTCATATTTAAAGGAAAAGAGAGGGACAGTAGTGATTTCTTAGATATATCAGGTGTGAAAGATAAGTCAAAGATTGTGCTCATCGAGGATCCTTCAAGTAGGGAAAAAAGTACATAGAAATGAAGAGAAATGCGAAAATTGAAATGGCTTGCAAAACAATTTCTGAAATTTGTGGAGAAGTGGATAAACTTGCCGAGCAGGTATGAGCACTTATGACTCTTACATTACCCTTTAGCTCAATTTTTTTTTTAATATGCTGCTGCTTGTTTTTTAATTTCTTCAATTCTTTTATCGTCTAAAGGTCAATTGGAGGAATGATTTTCCAATTTTGCAGTTATAAATCTGAATATACTTTTAGATTTCAAGAGGTGTGCCAATTTTTCTGCAAAACTGTATATAACATCCAGATCTTGTAACTGCATGGTGGAAATTTAATAAAATCTTATTACATAGATTTGGAATCCTAAGGTTGTTGGTAAAAGGCTTGAATTGTTGGTTAGTTGTCATTCTCGGCATTCCAGAAACCTACATTGCATAGAATAAATGCTAAATTTGCTATCCTTGGTCATTTACTTAGTTATGTGCATGACTTCGCATGTTCTTGGTGCTCTCAGATGAAGTTAATTCAGATGAACTATAGCTAACTCTGTAACTTATGAGACTTTTAATTGAGGAACTTGCAGATGTCTGCTCTTGAAGGTTTAGTGAACAATGGGAAGAAAGTAGCAGAAAATGATATAACGGCTCTTACTGAGTTCCTTATGAGACAACTAGTAAAGCTAGATAGTATTGCAGCTGATGGGGATGCCAAAGTGCAGAGAAGGCTACAGGTAACCCCTCCAGTGCAAATCTTATGTTTGATTTAGTATTCCATATAGCAACAAAAAGTCAAAGTTGCAAGACTACTCAGGGTACTTATGAATATTGAAAAAGCACGAAAGTAGTGTTTGAAGTTTGTATTCTTGATTATGGGAAAGTATTGCAAGGCTGTTTGGTCAATAATTAAGTTAATGGGATTATGCTGAGTATGACACTCTTGATACTCTAGATAATTATGGGCTGTATTATATATATATATATATATATATATATATATATTCATACTTGTAAGTATGGTAACTATCAAGAGATGGCACCATTTAGCTTGGTGGTGGATATTGGTTTCCTGAGTAAGACATGCTTAATCCTGCTGTTCAGCCTGATTGAAAGCTTCCAAAATATTTTATATTAGTTTTCCTGGAAGTTTGTTGACACCATAATATGTATAATTTTAGGCTGTGAATAACAATATTAATTGAGGGTGCGAGATAAGCAGGTATCATGCCTTATTGTCCATGAAAGAATGTCCTCTTTATATATGTTTACAAATATTGCCTTCTCTCCTTTTCTTTGTCTATGTGATGTGTACTTGAACGTGTGGTGACCACTCTTTGCAAATGTTTGGCATGCTTCTGCAAGCATTGCATCTAGTTTACATTGTCCATAAAAGAATGTCCTCTTTATATATTCTTCCAATTATTGCCTGCTGTCCGTTTCTTCATCTAAGTTCTAAGTATGTGAACTCTAGTGTGGTGACCATCTTTGCAAATGTTCAGCATGCTTCTCCAAGCACTGTATCTTGTTTTCAATTTCGAACAATTCCTGTATCTCAGGCATCCTGATTCATATTCTGGCTACTTTTTTCCATTTACTAAGCTTGGAGAAGCATGCCAAACATAGACATAGCTGGCAAGTTCATACAATACACTCTTGTACCAGCCTTGTATTAGCTCTTCATCACTTGGATTAGATGTTTTGTTTTTTGTTTTCCTTCAAATTAAAGTTCTTTTACATTTCCTTAGGTACAAAAGCTTTTGAAGCTATTCTTTATGTAAAATGCCATTTTATGTCTTTAAAAGTTGTTAATGCTTATGACAGGCTATGCTAAGTGGGTTGTTGATGCTAGTAGTGTAAATGGGTGATAAATCCATATCTCTCCCTTGGTTTTTGTTTATTTTTTTGTATCTTAAGTGAAGCATGTGTCTCTAAAGTCATAGAGTAATTATTGAAAACACCGAATCTTGACTACTTTGTGGGACTTATTAATCATATCAAAGAAAGCTTGTTTAAAACATCAGATGATGTATGCAGGTTAGGAGAGTACAGAAGTGCATTGAGACTTTGGATGCTCTGAAAGTTCGCAATGCCATGCCAAAGTCATTGTTGGATCACCCTGTAGTGACAACGAAGTGGGAAACATTTGAGTCTACACCTCCAAATTCAACTCCATCTGCAATGCCAAAGTGGGAGCGCTTTGATTAAGCATGATGAAATATTGCATTATACCTAGCAACTGTATTCTATATATTTGGTATTTAGGGGCTTCCCTATATTCTTGTTGTGAATTGTTACTTGTATCCATTCTGATTTGTATTCTCATGAAATAAAGGAGAATAGTCTGCTTGCCTCCCAGTAGTATACAGATGGAGGAAAACATATCGTTTTTGGCAGCATATATCCAAGGTGTTAGATTTGAGGTATCTGTCATAGGATCTGCAATATTTGTTAAATAGGGCCAGCATTCCAACTTGAGAAGGCACAAAATTCATGGGGAATTTGAGTATGTGAGCTTGCACTTTAACATTGAATTTGGTGTCATGGTGTCGAGTAAGCTGGCTCAGAGTCAGAGCTCAGAAGCTGCTGTTGATATCCCCTGTCCTACCATTTATTTCATTTTAACTTCATTAAGATCCAAAGTGTAATCCATCATGTAATTAGAGTTATGAAGCGATGTATGTCCAAGCTCAAATCTGATGGATTAGAGGATGATTTCTAAGCCTGATGGATTACAGGACATTAATAACTTGGATTAATTGTGGAGTGATGTATAAAACATGTGTTTTTTTGGGATGCTGAAGAACGTCATAGTGCTGATGCCATATCTCTACAAACTTGGAATTCAAGCCGAATGAAATAATTTTGAAAGACAAGCATAATTTCGTATTATATTCTAGGAGATAATAATATGTTTTGCTCATTGAATAAAATTATTTTATTTTCAACTACACTTTTTTACAGGTGAACATTATTTACAGTGTTCTACCATTTATGTGCATCCTTTATAGGTCATATTGCTAGCAATGGATAAAATCACAGAAGTTTACTTTATTTATACAAAAATGGCAAGAGAA
This sequence comes from Taxus wallichiana var. yunnanensis, assembly GCA_018340775.1. Classification (NCBI taxonomy): domain Eukaryota; kingdom Viridiplantae; phylum Streptophyta; class Pinopsida; order Cupressales; family Taxaceae; genus Taxus; species Taxus wallichiana. Next base: position 623,606,318 of record CM031241.1, on the reverse strand, counting down.
ATCACAAATGATTTCAAACTTGGCCAGGACCTGTATAGATTTTTTTCAACAGTAGCTAACGGACCAGTTTCTCTCCAGTTTGGAAGATGGTACCTTTGTTCTGATCAGCCAAATCCATGTATTTACATCTGTAGCTAGAATTTTCCATAATCCATTGGAGATAGAACTTCATAACTCTTTCTTATAAGATTTATGTTTTAGATTTTATAGAGAAAAGGTAGCCTTGATCTAACTGCTTTACTATTCAAAATATTGCTGCATAAACTTCCACTGTCAGTAATGAAGGTTCTGTGCAGCCTGCTTAGATGGTTCATACGCCTCCATAACCCAAAAACATTAAGGTTTTGTTTTATTGCAGGTGTACATTTGTTCCCTGATCTGGATTCTGGAAGCTCTGAGCTATACATGTCGATCTTCCCAAATCATTTTTGTCATGAAATTCCTAACAATCTTAATCAATCAGATTTTTGATTTTATGTGTTTTTGAGTGCATCTATTTGGTTAGAATCCGTCCACAAAATTGGGCATGTTAATGTTGTCAGTCTTATTGCTTCTCTCACTTGACATGAATAAATTTAGCAATATTACAAAAAGCCTTAGCTTCTCTAAGTCCGCATCCTTTCTTCTATTAAACCCCTGTTCATTTCCACTTAGCTGACTTGCTACTTTGGTATCCTCTCCGTCAATATTTTGCATACCCATAAAATTGTCCCAAATTAAGACCTCTAGTAAGGGTTTCAAATTCTGAGTAGTCAGTTTTATATTTAAAATGTTCGACTAAAAACTGCAAGTGTTGTCTGCCATTTTTCCAACGATTCCTAATACCCTTGATGTTGAGAGTTCCCTGTAGAAGTTCTGTTGAAAATGAGCTTAATAATGAAGTATTCAATTGGTACCATGTTGGTTTGATCATCCCGACCTTTCTTTTATCAAATAGGTGATATCTGTGAATGAATGTATATATGGATTTACCAAGTAGTTTGCATCTGTTTTTCCAGTCTATATCATCTCTACTGACTTGTAGTTCCAAGGTGAAGGGCATAATACTTGAGTTATTGAGATTAGTCTTCTTTTGAGTAAAACGGGTGCCAAGTTTTTTTGAGATTAGTCTCAATGGATGTCTCCCAAAAGTTTGTTACAACAAATATTATTCCCATCCGCAGAGATCCACTCCTTGACATGTCTAAGGTTGAGAATCACTGCTCTTGGATGTATGTAGAATGCATAAAGAAGTTAAAAAGGTATTTGATGCTATGTATCTTTTGTGGTTGTTGACATAAGCAGAATAGAATATAAAATATCTACTTATTTGGCAAAGATTTTTCAGAAGTTTCAAGAGAGGAGAAAATGACCTACAGATTGCTAATGATCTATATTCCTTAAAAAAGTTTAATACCAACAATAATAATTGGAAAATGTCCAATCACAAGTCAAATTATATAACTGGTTTTATCTTCAGACCTGTTCCAGAGGACCTGGGTATATGCTTCAAAGTATAATTCCTTTGGCTGTGGAGGTATTATGTTAAGATTTGACCAAAAACAATTATAATATGAAACTACCTTTAAAACATTTTAATAGATGAAATGTAAAGATGAGACAGTAATAGATGAAATGCAAAGATGAGACAGTAATATAATAAAAAGGAAAATTAAAATAGTCGACCCTATGCGAGCAACCATATGGCACTGATTGCCTCTCCAAATGCAATGAACATATCCTAAGCCTCCATGCCTTTCCAACAGCAAATTTACAGGTGTACTTAAGGAAATCAAAGATTGCAACCTGATGAAATGTAGTGAGTACAAGATCCAACTATGTTCATCATGCCTGCAAAATCATCTCCTTGATTACATCAATATGATAGTTATTTACCATGGCATATGATCTGCCAACAACCAGTCATTGCTTTGAGCTTGCATTGGAAAAGAAAATGTGATGATTTTTTCGGCAGTTTCCTTGAAAATCAGCCATCACCATTTACTGCTTACCTTTCAATCTTGGAGTTACTAAATCAATTTATATTCAACATCATTCTTGAAAGCCGATATAAAATTTGATCATTTTGTTTAACACACACTGTTCATTGATGATCATTCTTGTAACAGTTATGGAAAATGGTCACTGCATTATTGTCCTATATACTTGCAGTAGTTATAAAAATACTAACTAATTTTGCCAAGGGGTCTTGGCTGATTGGTAAGATCTGGGCATTTACGAAGAGGAGGTCCAAGGTTCAACCCTGATTGGCATGTCCGCACGGGAGGAGTAATCTGACCGGGTCCTGAAGTAGTCCGACCAATGTCCCTGAGTGTGTGCCAGTTGTTCGAAGGCGGTATGAAACATAGGCTCCAGCTGTACAATGAAATTTGTGCCTCTGCTGGTCCCTTCTTCATGCATGCCAGACTAAAGTTTACCAAGTCTAGAGACTGAGCTCAAGAACATAAAATGGAATGATTCCTCGTAATAATTAAAAAAATACTGACTGATTTTCACTAATCTAAAGAAAAATTTAAAAACTTTAATCAAGAAAACTAATTAAACGATGGTTCCAAGAAGTGATTGTAATAACATGTTCGTCCTATATTGGTCTATAGGCCAAATAAATTCATTATAAGTGGGTATCAAATCCTCTGATTTAAAGAAAAGGTGTGGTTGAAACGCTAATATTGAAGAACAGCTTATTTTCTTGTAAACTGCTTAGTTTTTTTTTTTGTATTTTTACGGAAGTTGAAGACTAATTTAAGGAAGCAATAGTCCAATCTTCACTTTCCATGATCACTTGTTGATGATTTATTGCGATTGTAGGGTTTTTCAAAAATTTGCTTTCCCTGCTACAATTTTCAAAATTATTTTGCATTTTTTGGAATGTTACAAAAATTTGTTGGTAGTTTGTTATTTAAATTTTTGGATTTGAGGTCAACATTTTGAAATCATATGTTTAAAAGTGGAATTTGTTTTTGGTCAACGTTTTTAAATCGTATGTTAAAAGTGGAATTCAAATTTTGGACTATCAAGCCTCAACATGATAAGATTGCAGACTTGAGACTAGGCAAGAGTTCATACATGCTAGGGAAAACACTTAACAAAGAGGACACAGTCAAAGTTCAATATAAGTGGGACTTCTAATATGGTGTTTTCTTTGTTGGTTGATGAGTGTATGCACAACATGTAATTTGAAATGAAAGGAGATATGACTAGCACTAATACACAATTGACTTGTCTTACAAATTCTATAAAAAGATGTCATTCTCACAATCAACTTCACAACTTTATATACCAGTCATCAATTTCCCAACCTATCAATGTGGATTTTTAGGGCAACCAATTTTTGATCTAGAAGTTGTGTAGTCTCAACCCATGGCTATCACTAATTTTGGGTATTAGAGCTTGCTATTGAAGGTGGACATGCTTATGTTTGATTTATCCATACACAACCTATCTTGCAACAACTCACAACCACATAAAACTCCTCACATCTGTTTAAAACTTTGTGTTGCTCAACCTTGTGGTGTCTCGTGGTACACATATAAACTTGCCATGTCTTGTAGCATAGGCACATCTCCTCGTAACATAGATTCATCTTTTATCTCTACTCCATTATGAGGTGCTTGAAGATTGAATGGAGGATCAAAAGTAACCTCATACTTGTCCTGTATAGCCATGGCATGAGCTAAGAGATCAAGAATTAGCTCGGGTCTTCCGTACTTTCTACCACATCCAGGATTTCTTGCACGAAGTTATACTTTGTTGTTTCTGCGTTCATCTTTGTACGTCCTTGAAGAATCTTCATTTTGAAGCTCAAGGCAACTATCTGGATGGATTAATTCATTGCCCTAAAACTTATTACATTCCACTACTTCTTTCTCAAGGGGATCTTCGCCTCCCATGACTTCAACACCATCTATTTCATATTTTTCATTATGGAAAGAGTTTTCTTCTTCAAATGGGAAAGAAAATACCTCCATTTCGTCGTTGTATCCATCGACTATTGGCTTGCAGGAGAGACATTGGATTTCTCATCTTGCTTTACTTCAACATGGCCAATCTTCACACTGATTGAGGCTTCCAAATCAAATTCACGCTTGTCTTGTAGATTCATGGCTTGCATCAGGAGTTTGAGACTTAGCTCAGGGTCTTCTGTTTCTTCCGCGGCTCTAAGTAGTTCTTGTACAGACAGTTCTTTCAAACCTTTCGCGGGCTCATCACAAGCTAGTCTTGTCCCTCCATGAATGGCATGGTGAGATCATCTTCATCTCCAAATGGGAATGAGAACATCTCCTCTTCGTGGGTAAGCGTATAAGTTGGTTTCTCCATTTGAGATTCGTCAAGAACCATTTCCTCTTCTTCTTGGTTTGCGTCGTCCGGCAATTCGGGGCTGCCCTCTTGTAACTCGAATCTCCTCAATGCTTCTTCAAGGTCCATACCTCTCCGAGAAGGCATGTCTGGCCCTATCAAGATGGGAATATCCTCTTCTTCTTCAATCGTTATGAAAAGATTCATCCTCCTGCTATCTTGATACAAGATGTTGGTTCCTGAACTTCCGGACTTTCGCACCATGTACCTCATCTTCTTCTCTGGAAATAATTTCTCCATGTCTCCCTTCATTGGTATGGTTGTGGAAGACCAATTCATCTGAATTTTACCCCCAACCGCCGATGTGAAACCCCTACTTAGCAACATTCCAAATGAAGTCGGAATGTCTGCTACCAAAATCATCGCTAAAACCTTCTTGTCTAGAAATTTGGCGAGAGCCACCTGTGCATCTTTGACCTTCCCTACAAGTGGGACCTCTTTTGACTCCAAGGAGTAACAAGAGCCACCAAGTGGAGTCATGGTGAGTTTGAGAGCCTCAACCTTTATAGGCATCAATGGTACACATATAAACTTGTAATGTCTTGTAGCATAGGCACATCTCCTCGTATCCTATAGCATAACTCCATAACGTCCTAACACTCGCCCAACACTTTGTGCCATTTATATAGTCTCACACTACTTTTGTGCATTGCTTTGCATAGTCTCGCATATGCAACACATTTGCTTCGTAATCTCAACATCTTTGTGCAAGCGCATCATAATATTTTTAGATGCGTAGTATACCGCACACCACCTCGCAACATTGTGCAACACATTACAACCTCCCAACCCTCTTACATATTTCTACCCAACTCCACATTTCTTCACAATTTTGCGTAGAGCCTCTATAACTCATCTCCACTTGTCACTAGGCATAATAAGTCATAACTCCACATGTGCCATGTTAGAACATATTGTTAGCATGACATGTGTCGATCACAACCATTACTCAACCAAGGAAGATGAAGCAATTTTGAAACCATCTCTCCAACAACCATCGTTAGTTCAGAATCGCCTTTGTGTAATCATGTGTGTGTGCACACACACATTCGTGTGTTATACATTAACTCTTGACAACATCTATACATCAATGGAGCGAAGAGAACACATATCAAAGTTAACAAAGGTGAAAATCAAATTTTGACCGTTAAGCCTTGTATGGCAAGACTTCGAACTCGGGTTAGGGCAAGACTTCATACATGCTAAGGAAAACTCCTAACAAGGAGGAGATAAGGGAAATTTGCTCAAATAAGGTGGGACTTCTAATATGATATTTTCTTTTTGGATGACAAAGTGTGTCACATGGATGGAGTATGCATATATTGTAATCTCGTAATATGTTTTTCGTCAAAAATATGTCATAATTAAGATACCATATACCATACATAATTGACCTCTCATGGTTTTCGTCAAAAATATGCCATTCTCGTAATATGCTTAACAATTATAGATATCATTCACTAATGCCCCAAACTATTAATGTAGATATATGTGACAACCAAATCCCGATCTAAATGTTTTGTAGCCTCAACCCCGAATAGAGAAAATTTGGGTCTCATAATGTGTTACTGAAGGTGGACATGCATAAGTTTGATTGATCCATACACAACATTTCTTGTAGCAGCTTGTAGTAGTCGTGTAAGGCTCCTCACTTCTCTTAAGCAATTGTTCCTCAACCTCATGATGTATCACACCATGCATACAAATTTGCAATATCTCGCAACCTTAACACATCTCCTCTCAACCTATCGCATGGATCCATAATGTTTTATAGATTTCGAACACTTTCTCGCAATCTACAAAGTTTCACAATATCTTGGATGGTTTCTTTGCATAGTTCCACACATGTTGCACATTTGCTTCGTAGTACTCGCAATATGTATTATATTATTCATAGCTTTAATAATAACATACATTGCCTCACAAATTTCACAACTTCTTGCAGCATTGAACAACACATCACATCCTCACAACACTCTTGCACACTTTCACCTTTCTTATCAACATACCACGTGTCTTCATGGTTTTGTGTAGAGCATCTACGGCTCACATCTAGGTGTTGCACTCTACAACTATCCCATGCCAAAACATCTTTCTAGCATGCCACATGTCCGATTACAACTAACACTCAACCAAGGAAGATGAATTGACTTTCAACCATCATTAGAATCGCTTCTCCTTGTAAGCATACATATATTTATATGTATTGTACACTACCTCTTGATAACATCCACACATCCATAGAGCCAATATATCACACATACCATAAAGGAGATAGTTAGCATGCCTTGAGTATCTAATCTTCAAACACATGTAGATTTGGATTATTTCCATTATTTAGAAAAAACAAGAAAGAAGCTTCATCCCTTTTGATCATAGGGCTTGCATGTCTAGTCTTATTGATCATTGTACACATCTATACTATTCCCAAGTCTACATATTGAATTGAAGTCACATTTACTACAATAAGTCTTCCAATTATTTTTGGACGTGTTTGGTACATTAACTTGCTTAATATTTTCCACACGTTCTAGGAATTGTATCTTATTTCCAAGCACATCTTTGTCCCTCACACAGGGTCCTAGGCCATGAAATATGGATTATCGATGGCAAGGATCCACTCACATGGATCAATCAAATAGATATATTTTTTGATGTACACCATATTCCATGTGGAATGAAGGTTACAATGTGTAGTGTCCACCGCCATCATTCCCTTTGATGATGTTGAATCCATGTGTTATTCATGATTGAGACATTAGAATTAATATTATCATGGCTATTTGATTTGAATAATTATGATTTTATCGTCATGTTAACACTTAGTTGCTAACTTGTTCTTGGCAGATGATGTGTGAGGCATATAATACTCGATTCATTGCTTTTATCATTATCACTTGGTTTAGATATGATGCTAGGGATATGTTGATATGAGATTTGCATGGATTATATTTTGAATATACATTATTTTGTTGTCTCTTTATCATGTATATGCTAACCTGTCTTGACAGGTTATTGTATTTGGCCCATGAGGCTAATTCATGGGCATTATTAGTATCGTCTAATTATGATGGTTTAGCATATGGACCTTGATGGATTTATAGAGTAGCATGCATCTTGTAACAAATTGTGAAACATGCCATGGTTGAATTGTCGTGATTTCTAACATCTTGTATAATAGACAGATGAATTTGTAACTATTTGGTTAGTTGTGTATGTATGGCGTAATTGTTTGAGATGTGTGTGATTGTTTCATTTATCATATTTTATCGAGTAGGTATGATGTTTGCAATTGAGTGCGTAGGTGACAAGTTCACGCCATAGGAGAATGTGGGACTCAAGGGTTGCAGCTCCGAGATTGCATAATAGGTCGTTTGGACCAAATCCTCACCTATTGATTAATCGTCCTTACTTTGCTTGTCTTTGGCTTGATGGAAATAAGAAATCCATCATCCTGTTGGCTTCTCAAACGTGCACCCGTGTCTCGGATCTCGAAGGGCCGAGGTGTTTGAGACCACAATGGAACCATCCCCAAGTTGTGGGACCTTGCACGCTTGGGATGGATCTCTGAGAAGGCCGGTTCCTCTATCTATTTCTACAACCTCTGCTACTCCTAGTGATGAAAGGGAAAACTAAGCTAATAATGCCAAGGGACTAGGGATAGAGGATAACATAAAAGGAAACTACACTAAAAGGCGATAACACCATAATAGAGGGATGAACACTATCATTCTGAGCGAAAATGAAAGGAAGTATGTGAAGGGAGACTATGCACAAGTAACACAAACCCAAACAATTATCTTACCATACCATATTCATGGAACATAACTAAATATGGAACTATAAGGGACCCGAAATAGCACATCCAACACCCAACGCAAGAGAAGAGATGAGGTAGGAATGAAAACACGTTAGGATAGAGAATAGTCACCAAACGATGCTTCTATTACTTCCAGTGAATGCACAAAATCACATGATGATGGAGGAGGTTGATATTCGCATGCAAGATCCGTGATCTAGAGGTATGCGGCTCAAAATACATAAAATATGGAGTCCTTAACTAAAACATGTAAGGATCCAGAGTGTCCACCCCCACAAATGAGTCTATCGCTTGCATTTATAGATGAATCCATGGAGGAAGAAGGGGAGAAGGAGGGAAAATCTGAATTTGAAACAAAACCACCAATAAGAAGCATTAAATGCCCGCAAATCCACCTGGAGATCTATGAAATATGCTTCCTAAGCCTACTTGGCGTGTTGAAGAGAGGGCAAATCATATTAAATCGGGTGGTTGGAGCAATCAAATCTACTCATAAATGCTCAGAGAGATGTTTTCCCATTTCTCACCTACCATATCCGCCAAGATTTTGAATTTGAATTTCCGCACTTGTGGTGATGTCAGCAGATTTACATGACAAGTCCAAGTCCAGACGCTGATCGAGCTTTGACAAAAAAAGATACGGCCGTGAGAAGATGTCAGTCGCCGCGCGCACAAAACATGTGGTCCATGCGGATTGGCTGAAATGGTGGCCAACTATGCAAATATTTGTCATTTCTACCACGTGTCACTTGTTGATTTGTTGTAAGGATTCGGTGCCTTATTGGCATGCTTGACTGGACTCATGCGCAGAACACTCAAGCATGTCGGAAGATGACTTGGCATAGAAGGGCACAAAGGAGGGTGCGGGGATGCGTGTGAAAGAAGACGGAAGAAGGGCGTGCAGGATGTGCGCAGAGGGAAAATGAAGCAAAATGGTGAGCAAAGAACGTATGGTGAAGGTGCAACTATTACAAAGTAATTGGTGCAGCGCGAGAGGGCTAGGGACTTAGCTAATTGAAGCAAGTGCGAGGCATGCGGGAAAGGAAGAAACTGACTAGGAAGAAGGTGAATGTGTAAAAGGTGGGTGTAAGGGAAAAGTGGAAGGAGAGGAAGGAAAGGGGCGCGTAGGGAAAATGCGACCAAGGGAATGTGCCAAGTGACTTTGAGCACGCGCAACACTACAATGAATAACTTAGAGCCAGAATGTATACAAGTTATTCGAGTAACTAGGAGAGTTATTTTGGATAACACAACCTTTTATGTGTTTTTGCCATTTGACTTGGTCACCTTGGCTTGTTGTCTTCTTTTGAATCAATTTGGTATTAATTATTCTAATAACATGTTTAAGCCAATTTTATGGGTTAAATTGTCCCTACTTGAATTAGGGATGAGTTAATTAAGTTTATCTTTATTTAAGGATGTTTGGACCACCTAATCATGGATTAGGTGGGCCCCACCACCTCTCTAAATGTGTCACTT